>CM033472.1:119175828-119368328 GCA_019447015.1 Hymenochirus boettgeri | reverse complement strand
AAGATGTGAATACTAACAGGGTTATTCAATAAAAGTTCTTATCGTTTAAAATGGTGCTAGTTTTGCCACAACCAATCAGATGTTAGCTTTCAAATGTTAAATAAGTTCTGATTGGTTGGGGCAAAATTAGCACCATTTTAAACGATAAGAACTTTTATTGAATCTCCCTGTTAATCTCTAAGGAATTTAAGAACTATAAAACAAAGAAAAAAGTGATAACCTAAATTCATTACAATGTTCAACACATTAATATATGGCATTAATTCTGTTTATTTAATTTGGGATATTATACTACTGTGATACCTGACATTACTCAGCTCTACATATTGAGTGCATGAACAATGACAAAGGGAGCTTGTGACTAAGGTCAGGGTTGTGGACAGTCACTGTACATACACACAGTCATTTAATCCAGTTCATCAGGGGCTACATTTACTTTAGTGCAATTTACTGTAGTGGGATTACTGTAGTTTACTAGTGTTTTTAAAGGGGATATTTTTGATACTGGAGTGTAAAAATGTGGGCTTTATTTTCCTTTAATTAAAAATGTTATAACTGGTGACTTGTCAGTTATCTGCCCCTTATCCCAACTGCTATTTTTAAAAGTTTATTACTTGCATTTGTAACCAGATATGTAATGATAAGTTCTGGCAAAGGTATCTGCCTCCTCCCTCTGCTTAAAAAGCTTTTTATAAGTTTGAACATGTGCAGTGGAAGCAGCAGTGGAACCAGCAGTCAATCATTGGCTGTGATGTCAGCAGTCAGCCTTATTTAACTGCATGGAGGGAGGATCCAGCTTACTCTGCCAGAATGGATATATAAGCTGGGGTTGGGGGCAAGTCACAGACATGTGACCAGTCAACAAGCCCTTTAGGATATCAGATTCTGTACCAAGGTACGTATATTAGACTATATTTGTTTAAAAAAATAATAATTTGGGGTTGCATTCCTGTCTTGGTGGTTCAGTGGCTCCTAAAACAAGTGATATTGTGATTTTGTCAGATAAGGAAAAATTAACATGTGGCACACATTAGTAAGATTAGCTAAGAATGATTTGGATGAACAGATCAAATTTCATTACTATAGTTTGATTTGATATTCTTTCCTTAGTGCTTTATGACTCACTCTCAAGTGCTTCCATTGTATCTTTGATCATTAAGCTGGTAATAATTTTGTTAATTAGAAAATACCTTTGGTACCTATAGATATACATCTAATGCATTCCTTTGTATTTTTGCTGTATTTTTTTTTTGCAGTTTTTTTGCCAGTGCCTGGCAAATAACTCACAAACAAATAGTACATTTTATTTAGCTTTTTATTCTTATTTACTTATTTTTATCAATGTAATAAAGATACTTAATTGTCTATATAATCAGTTTGTGTTATATACTCCGGCTTATCAGATCTCAGGTTTAACATTATTTCAAACAACACAATTGATTGATTGCCACCAAATGTCTTTTTTTCCCTTAAAAAAAATCTAGACACTTTTCAACCCAGAATGTGTTCACCCAGCTGAATTAATTAATACCTACTGGTCATTGACCTTTAGGTGTGAATATGGACAGCCATGACCATAAGACTGATGATCCTTTCAGAAACATTATGCAGCATGAGTGATACTCTCCATTCCCTGGTGAGCAAATACAGAAAAGACAAGTAAGCATTGCATTCTCAAAAATCCCTTTTACACAAGTAAAGGTGATATGCAGAGTAACCTCCACTACCAAACATGGTTCCTTAAACAATGGTCATTTTCAGGATAATAAATACTATTTAGTGATACAAATGATTAATGTTGTAATCAGTGCTGTCTTGTATTAAACATGTAACAATAAATACTTTACGCTAATCTTAAAAACAGCAAGTACAGTAGATTCTAGGGATTTTTTTTTTTTCTAATTTCCACAGTGATTGTGTAATTCATATAAAAAAGTTTTTTTCACAAAAAAAATGTAAATGTGTGTCTGGTGTTCTTTTGGCTTAATAATGGAGAAACACCTTCTTATATCAGAAGGCATCTTGCAGTCTCATGATATATGAATAGCATTGCCCACAAAATCTAAGAAACAAGAAGTAATTTCTCACTCCCGGGTTCCCCAGAGTAAGGGGCGGAGATATGCTAAATACTCCTTTATGTCCCTTAGCTTATGCATGTGTCCAGAACCGCTGGCTTAATAACATGCAATATAGCCTAATATATAGAGCCAATCATCTGACCTGCAGACATGACATGTTTCAATCTTGTTAGATCTCGTCAATGCAAGATACAGATTCATGGCTCTATGGTGTAGGACTTGGGTGTACAGTAGACAATGCAGCTAGAAAGCTTAGGGAGAGGGGGGCCAAAAGGAGCAAAAAGCCCTCCACTGAGCATAAAAATGGAGAAACACCTTCTTCTGATGAGATCTAACAGGATCAAAACATGACATGTCTGCAGGTCAGATGATTGGCTCTATATATTAGGCTTTATTGCATGTTATTAAGCCAGCGGCTCTGGACACATGCAAAAGCTAAGGGACATAAAGGAGCATTTTGCATATCTCTTACTCTGGGGAACCTGGGAGAAAGAAATTACTTCTTGTTTCTACATTTTGTGGGCAATGCTATTCATATAGCATGAGACTGCAATATGCCTTCTGTTATAAGAAGGTGTTTCTCCATTTATGCTCAGTGGAGGGCTTTGTGCTAAAAAAAATCCCAGTGGAAGGTTTTTGTTTGGAATTTGAGAAATATAAAAATAATGGCGCACAAGAGTGCAAGAAATGGCAGGCACACTTTTTTAATAAGCTTTATGACTATTTTTCACCATTAGCATTTGTAATCTATAAACTTTAAAATTCCACTAAAGGGGCCTAATTTTTTAATTGCAGTGAACTTGGGGTTGATATTTATTTTTAGTAGGCTTTCACTTGTAAATTGCAAGCTTTCAATGTACTATGATCCTATTTATCAAACACATTTACACAAGTGTATAAAATATGACTGGATTTCAGGAACATTTATAAATGTTTAGATCCCAAATTCCCAAAGGAAATGATGCACCTAAAGAAGAAACCTAAAGTTTTTGTCCAATAACAGATATCATCTAACAGATAATTCCAACAACAAAAAAAAGAAAATGTAAACAGATCATCAATATGAGTACATTAAGAAAGTTTCATGTGAACACATACCCTACAATCATGTCTTAAAGTGTTAAATATGTTCAAAAATTGGAAATATCCACCCATATGTAATGTGTCAGTATGAGAGGAATGGTCTAGGCTGGATTGAAGACATAAACCCAAACCAACTCCATTCTTGTTTGTTTGATTAAGCATCAGATTTAATTATCATATAACAGAGCCCTGTTAATGATATTAACCCTTTGGTTACAGCCATACAATTTCTTAGTGATTAAAGGAGGGCACAAAATGACCTCTAAAACAATTATTAGCTCATTGATTGCCATTAGAATATATTATCAATAAATTGAATTAGCCAAACACAAAATTGTGCTTGATGCTTGAAATATGATATGGCAGTTGATTACTCAAAACAATGTTTTGTGGGTGGCGATAGTGTAGCTCATCATCATCCACCATCTCTGCATTTTGCTCAAAAAAAAACAACAACAGGAGCAGCAAAATCTACTAATAGAAGTAAATAGAAGTTAAATAGGTTGGAAAATGCTTGAAATAATTTAAGCAATCGGGTATCTCTAAATAAATCTCTTGATAAAAGGAATTAACAATATTACATATAATGTATGTTAAAAATTCTATAAACAAACACTTTTAAGAACACCATATACTAAGGGGAAGAGAATATTATCTATGTAATATAGTATTAATGGAAGACGCTCTGATTGGTCTTAAACATTCAAGACCAGATGGAACTTTATGTATAGAGAAACATAAACATTATTTATTAGTATTCCCTGGTATTGAATTTTGTTTTGTTAACTCTACTCACTACGCTACACACTTAATTCTGTTACTTTGCATGCATTCTGATCTCCCACTCCTGGTTTAATGAACTGTCCCATGCTATCTATCTATCTGCCCACCAGGGGCGTAACTACAGGGGAGCAGGGGGAGCCAAGGGGGCCCCATCTTCTTATTTTTATTATAAGACATATAGCCTCCTCACAAAAACCACTGTGGATGAAGCACAAGATAGGGGGCCCACATAGTTTTGCTGGGGGGCCCAGTGATTCTTAATTACTGCTGCCAACTAGTTTAGCAAACAGTTAGTCAGTCCTCCACTTCAGCAGAAACTGTTAGGTCAGCCATCAGTTTAGAAAACACTTTTACCATAGGTTAGCCTTCCAGTTCAGCAGACTGTTAGTTCAGCCCTGACAACACTGGCTGGTGAACTGGAGGGCTGACCTTGCAGTGTTGCTGGTGAACTGGAGGGCTGACCTAACAGTGCTGGGAAACTGGGCTGACATAACAGTGGCATAACTACCTCCCCACCACCCATGTCTGCAGGGGCCCAGATGGTAGTAAGGCCTGCCAAAGCCCACAATCTCGGCATGACCAGCTATTCTTAAACAGCTGATCATGCAATGTTTCCCTCATATGCAAGATCAGCTGTTTAAAAATGTCTGATCGTAGGTAGGAGGGGGTCAGGGCCAATCTTTAATCTCGCAGGGGGGCCCAGGCCCCCACAGGTATGTCCCAGGACAGGCTATGTACCAAGAGCCATTATCGGTTATTTGTGTTCTTAAAGTCATGTTAACTGATGCACCAAGGGTTAACATTACTTTAATTCACAACTAAATAGTTGTTAGATTTGAACCAGAGACCTACAGCATTGTAACCCTTATTTTATTATATTTACAGGGCTTTAGCTTAACTGTTATCAATGTGTCTCAAATATCTTGGACACAGGGTTAAGTGGCATGTCCGGCTTAAATTAAACTTTTTAAACTGGTAGAGGACCCCCTAGATCCCATTTCGCAATATTTGGAAATCTCGAAGATGCCTCTGAAGGACTTCCTTACCCGGTCCCAGATATGCAGAGTGTTTTCATATAGATGTACCCACACCATATGGTGTGGGTATATGATAGGACTTTGAAATTTGCTTGTTACCCTGCAGTTTATTTATCAGCCAGTGTGAATTACATACAGCCTTCCTGGACAATACTACTCAGCTGATTTTACTGAATTTTTAAATGTTTTATTATGGTCCTACCAAAAAAAAGGCTTCTAAATGTACCTGGATTGTATGCTTATGCAGTGGTGGCACACCTGCTAAAGCCCATATTTAAGAAACACACCATGCAAAAAGTTTAAGGTTAAAATCCCCAGAGGAGGATACCTTGCTGTTGATGAATGCTGTCCACTTCTAATGGCAAAGCACCAACTCCTGTTTTTGATCTGTTAAGCCAGGGTGCCAAACCCATTTGACCTCAAAGGGCCTCATGTGCTCCTCCTAGGCACTTTGAGGGCTGCATACTCCTCATGCACACATCGACTCGCACCGACAGACAAACACCAAAGAAACAGACAGAAGACACTTACACAGAAAGGCAAACAGACAGACAGACCCATTCACTCAGACAACCAGAAACAGACACTCACACAAACAGGCACAGACACGCACTCACACAGAACAGGCAAACACACAACACACCCACACACAACACTTGCACAGACAGGCTAACACAGAGACAGACACTCACATAAACACACTAACACACAGACAGACAAGCACTTTCACAGACAGGCTAACCAGACAGACAGACACTCACACACAGACACAGGCACTCACACAACGGTTGACACAAACAGACAGGCAAAAACACAGACACTCATCACTCACAGGCAAACACCTTGACAACAGACAGACACTCACCCATAGGAACGAAGTAACCCCACACACCCCCACCCTGGGTTTTTTCTGGTCTTAACTGAGGCAGTGCAAAAGATCAGGCAGGTACAGGCCAGACTGGATGGGAACCGAGGGGAGGTTTTGCAAGGACCGCAAATAGAATATTTAAAGGGCTGGTCCCAGGTTTCCCTGCAGCAGAGACAACTCAGCCCCCCTCTCTCCCTCAACACCAAGAACAGACTCTGGCAGTCGATCAGCCAGGGGGCGTTACTGATTACGATCGGGGCATGTGTTGGGCACCATTGTGTCTGGTGAACTGGAGGGCTCTGTTAGGTCACAAGCAACTGTTAGATCAGCCCTGCATTCAGCAGCCACTGTTAAGCAGCTCTCCAGTTAAGCAGCCACTGTTAGGCAGCCCTCCAGTTCAGCAGCCACAGTTAGGTCGTCTTTCAGTTTATCAGGCACAGTTATCAGTCCTCCAGTTCACTAAGGCACTGTTAGGTCAGCCCTTCAGTTCACCAGACACTGTCAGGTTAGTACTCGTACTCCAGTTCAACAGACACTGTTAGGTCAGTCCTCCAGTTCAGCAGCCCTGTTGGGTCAGCCATCTAGTTCAGCAGCCACTGTTTGGTCAGTCCCCCAGTTCAGCAATTACTGTTAGGTTAGTCCTCCAGTTCAGCAGCCACTGTTAAATCAGCACTCAAATTCCGCAGCTACTGGTTAAGTCAGCCCTCTAATTCTGCAGCAACTGTTAGGTCAGTCTCCTCCGTTCACTATTCAGTGTTTTTATAACAGTGGCTGGTGAACTGGATGACTGCATAATGGGCAAGTTTTCCACAGTGTAATTGGTACATACAAGTCTGCCCACCTGTGACTGGTACATGCAGTCTTTCCACTGTGTGACTGGCACATGCAAGTTTGCCCACTGTGTGACTGGCACATGCAATTTTCCCACTGTGACTGGCACATGCAAGTTTTTCCCACTGTGGCTGGCATTACAAGTTTGCCCACTATGAATGGCATATGCAAGTTTGCCCACTGTGACTGGCACATGCCAGTTTGCCCACTGTGACTGGCACATCCGTTTGCCCTGTACGGACATCTGTTGTCCCCTGTGACTTACAAAAACACGTTTTTCCACTGCATCGGGCACATACAAGTTTGCACACTAACTGGCACACAAGTTTTCCCACTGAGACTGGTTGTAAAAAGTTTTCCCACTGTGACGGCACATACAAGTTTGCCCACTGTACTCACTGCAGTTTTCCCACTGTGTCTGGTACATGCAAGTTTTCCCACTGTGACTGCATATACTATTTGCCCACTGTGAATGGCATATGCAAATTTTCCCACTGTGACTGGCACATGCAAGTTTGCCCACTGTGTCTGGCACATACTGTTTGCCCACTGTATCTGGCACATCAATTTTTCCTTTTGTGACTGGCACCTACAATTTTGCCCATGTGACTGGCACATGCAAGTTTGCCCACTGTGATTTGAAAATCAGATTTGCCCACTGTGACTGGCACATGCAAGTTTCCCCTCTGTGACTGGTAAACAAGTTTTCCACTGTGACTGGCACATACAAATTTGCCCACTGTGACTGGCACTGCAAGTTTTTCCACTGTAATTTGCACATTCAAATTTGCCCACTGTGACTGGCGCATGCAAGTTTGTACACTGTGACTGGTAATAGAAGTTTCCCCACTGTGACTGGCACATGAAAGTTTGCCCACTGTGACTGGCACATGCAAGTTTGCCCACTGTGTTTTGCAGATTTGAATTCGCCCACTGTGACTGGCCATGCATGTTTTCCCACTGTGACTGGCACCTACAAGTTTGCCCATTATGACTGGCACCATACAGTTTTCCCATTGTACTGTCCCATAACGTTTGTCCACTGTGACTGGCAAATACAAGTTTGCCCTGTGACTGACAGGTACAATATGTTTGCCACCAGTGACTAGCACATACAATTTTCCCCATTGTACTGGCACATGCAAGTTTACCCACTGAGACTGGTACATGTGTGGCCCTTTCTATTTAGTCTGTCTGCCTGCAACCCCTATAGACAATCTTGACCCAAGCACCTAGTCAACCTGGCAGACATCACAGCAGCGAAGGACTTTCTTGAAGGAATAGGCAGACTCTTATTCACTTTTATTGGGGCAAGGCACATATGGCAGAAGACCTCCTCCAGATACTAAAGTGGCACTCATTTTAACATAACAAAACAGTGTCATTTAGTGAATTTAACATTAAAGGGCATGTCCACCCCCAAACTAAAATTTAACCCCATCCTAGCCCCACTGTACAGTTTAAACAAATCCTTACCTTACAATCCTGCTTCTTATGGTTCTCCTGCAATCCATGTCCAAAGTCCAGGAAAGTGAAGAGTATTGGCTGTCTTTCTGTCCAAACGTTGCTGCCTCTTTCTTGCTCCCGGAGTGGTGGCATGCGCACAGGAGCCCTTTCACACCCCCTCCCTCCCGATCCCTCTCTTCAATAACTGCCCTACATAAAACCCACATGCATATTGTAGGGCATATCATCCCATCCCCAACTGCTCAGCTAGAAGTTTAAAAATCTTTTCCATACTGTATTTACAGCTCCTAGCTGCAAGTGTCTTCTTCATTGCTGGCAGCCGCGGCTGTGATTGGCTGCCTATCACACGACGTGGATACAGGAGTTGTAAGTACAGTATGGAATCTTTTTAAGCTTTAACATATGCTCACATTATAATGTTTGTTTCTATGGAGGGTGGAGATCCCTTTAATAAAAGAACACGGAGAGATAAAACATACCTGTAGGAAAAAACTCTGACACTATTTGCAAGGTCAAATTCCGTCCATCTATATCAAATATTGTAACAGCATTCACTACAACATATTCCCTATAGGAATGTATCATATCATACAGCACACACACACATATATATATAGAGCCACTACATATAATGTAAAATGCCAATCATAACAACATTGTAGTATGGTGGTTTACTACAACACGGAGCTGTACACATGTGCTCTTATCAACAGTAATAAGTCATTAACACACAATTATGCTGTAAAACTGCTGTAAAGACAAACACCAATATATTACAGGTTCTATACTTCTTAATAACTTTTATTCATCTTTTAACTATAAACTAAGATTAATACAGAGAGAATCAATCACAGGTCTTACCTACTCCAGATACTAATGTCCACTGAAAGACTAAACCAATCCAGACACGGGAGGTAAGTTGGAGGTTTCCTTAATACTTTTTATTATAAAACATTCCTGAGTTTGCTATCCCTAATAATAATATATTAGGGTATGATTGTATAGTTTTATTTAAGGGGTTAACTACTTTCTGTTTACTTAGAGAGGGATGGTAGTAGTTTTCAGCAAGTGGGAGGTTATTGTCCCTTTATAATGTATTACAACATTGTACACATTGCACTTTTGCTTATGTACACATTTTTATTTTGTTCAAGTAACTTAAAATAAATTATTTGCTTTCCCTACAGCTGCTCATAAATTTAGAAACAGTTTGTAACAAATTTCTTAAAGAACCCTTTTTCTCTGGATTTGTAAGTAGACTGTTGATGACATAAAGTTAATTATTGAGATAAGAGGGGTCATGGAAACCAGTAACCATTAGTAACTAACTCATGCAATTTAACATCTTACACACTTTGTAAATTAGCTGTTTAAGGCAGTTTTATTGAGTGTCCACGTTAGCACTACATCAAGCTAAGATTCTAATATGTGCTATGTTTTGATAAAAGCAAGTGGTTTGTGCAAATTTGAATCAATCTTTTTTTGTGATTTAGAAAGCTATTTTCCATGTTTTGTTCTGAATTGTGTTTTCGATAAAATACTTTATTACATCCATATGTGCCATACATCCATATGTGCCATTTCTTTAGGATTTTCATTAGGATTTTTATGTGAACTTCCCAATCTATCCAATAAATGCATATTGCATTAACTGGATATATATTATATATATATATATATAATGATAACGATGAGCAGCACTCGCACGCCTTCAGCACAAATGCCTGGGTGCTTTTGAAAATATAAAAATTTTGAAATATAAAAATTTTTGGAAAAATTATCGAACGTCGAATGCGGAAGTTTGAAAGTATTGCATGTGTGAAGGAAGTGTCAATTTCTGGATATTTGTACATGTTCCCTATACAATTCCCAGGTCCCAGAGCAAGGTACAGTAAGTTACCATTGCTATTTTAACCTTATTTTAATTTGAACTTTTCAAACTATTGGTCCCCATTGACTTTAATGGATACGATTTTTGATTTTTTTTAACTTTTTGAAAATCCGAGATCGGATGAATTTTTGGAAATCCATCCTTCTCTACATGTAGAGGCTGGAAACTTGTGTGTTTACGGATACATGTAAGCTGTTATATTAATATCGTTTATAGAGATGGATAATCCTGTATATTAGTTAGGGCTTAGGTCTTTTTGCTTTAAATAATACTGTCCTTTTTGTGTTTTTGTCTGTGTCTGTGAAAGACCCTGCCCCGGCCTAACCCAGGAGGCCACGTTTCTGCCAGCCTAATGACTAAACCATGTTCAAGCCCTTGTTTGCTGTCTGCTCTACATACATAGTACCATAGTATTGGAGGTTGAATAAAGAAATATATCCTCTACCCCCACTTTTTAGCCTATTCATGGACCCTACCTTTGAATTTTAGAAAGTTATCCAGCCTACTCTTGAAACTATTGAATAAACTTGCCATTACCACACATTTCACCATTCTCACTTCGATTCCCCAACCTTATATTTAATAACATTGAATCTCATCTGCCATTCTGCTGCCCATTTTGACAATCTTGGATCACCTGCAGCAATTGCACATCAATGCTATGCACAATTTGTGTTCATCAGCAATCACAGAGACTCTTCAATTAATACCCATTCATTTTATAAACTGGTAAAATGAAGTGGCCCCAGTACAGACCACTGAGACACTCTACTTAGAACTAGCCCACATAGATGTAGCTACCCGCTGTATGCGATATTACACCCTTCTCTATCCATGTACAAATGTTTTTTTCAGGCCAACGACTCTCAGTTTTCAAAGGTATCAAAGCTTAGAAAAATCTAAGTACATCCACTGCAATGCCATTCACTTCCCAATTACCTGCTGGCAAGGGAAAATCCTTTGGGATCTACCATATGGTTGCCGTCAGGTTTGTGAATGACCATAGTTTGGGTTTAACAATATGTTGTTGGCCCAGGTGTCATACATTTTATGAAATTGCATGACAGTATGTTTTTTTTAGTAAATAGGCAAACACATTAATAATGAAAAATTTTAAAGGACAAGTCCACCTCTCAAATGAAAAATTGTGTTTAGGTAAATCATCCTCCAAACTGCAATTGTTAGAAAGCTGAAAGATGTAACTATCTTAAATGCTGCCTGATGTTCTGTTTACCCCTCTTTCTTCTGCTTTTTTGGGTTAGCACTGTCAATCATGGATGTAAAAGTTGACATTACAGCCAATGCTTGAATTTTATACCTCTAACTGCCTCCTCTAAGCTTTGCAAGTTTGTAAAAGAGGAGGGAAACTTACTGGAACATGCCCTTTAAGAATTTTCCAAATTCCTAAAATACGTTACATATCGAGCAGCCAGGATTTGGGCAAAACCATGTGAAAATACATGGTCTACTGAACAACAAAATTGGCACCATTAGGCCCCTTTCTCCAGTAAAAGTCAGTCCTTTCTAAAAATCTTTTGTTAGGTCCTGCTGATGGCAATTCATAACTAGATACCAAAAATATAATACATCAAAAAATAGAATTCTAGTGCACAAACAATTCTAATTGCATATTGGCTACCTCCATAAGGTTGCTACTACAAACAGTCTGCTAAACCCTGGATAAATAAAAGCAAGCCTCCATTCTGTTTGAGCTCATAACCCTAGTTGTCAATTAAAGGGTAACTGTGGTCTGAATTCTTCCAAATTAGTAAGAATTATATAAAAAGCTTTCCATTGTATCTTCAAAATAAAACCTAAATACATCTCTAGATAGATAAATTTGAAAAGTTCAGCAATATTACTTCCTGCTTGAACACTTCCTGTTTTCAGCAATGTGACCAGCTTGTAGTCATGTGACCAGCCTCTGCCTGCATTAATAGGCTCGCCTTAACTGTCATTCCCCAGGTACTTCCTGGTTTCCCCAGAATTAAGTCTTACCTGAGCAAGCTTCTCCCCCGGGCCAGACGGGCGGACAGAGTTCAGATGATCTCATTCAACCTTCTGGAAGCAGGAAGTTTGAACATTTACCCCAATATAATTTCTCACAGGCTCTAGCCAGAGATGTGATTGTCAGCTCATTTTAAAATAAATACTGCAGGCTTTCATTCAACCCTAACTTGTTTTGAGATTACAGTTGCCCTTTAACTAGCTAGGAGAAATGTGAAATAGTCCAAGAAAATTTATTTAAAAAATGAAATAAAATGAACCAGTATAAAACATGATACTGATTGTGTTTACTTTTTCCAGTGAATAAACTTTTTTTATGGATCCGAATGATGGAAAAGTGCACTGTCAGCAGAATAAATTTTTGCTTCTTTTCTGTTTGATTTGTACTCATTCCTGCCTATATAGATTGCTAAAGAGGAAACTGTTCTGACAGTTAATTATCAAAACACCGAATGAGGCATGTGAGGCATCTGAAACTTACTTGCATCTCACATGTACGGTATAAGCCACCTGGAGAACAGAATAGGCAAGCTCTTCTCTTGGCTGGTACAATGCTGATTCATTCTGTATGTGATGTTCATTTATGCTCATAATCCTCCTTTTTTTTCATTGTTTCTTTCATTATTTAACATTGATTGATTTTCTGATAAAGCAGTCTTCAAGAACCCACAGAAACAGTGTTATAATGCAGTAAATAAGAAACCAACTACATAAAAATTACTATTTATATAATTATCCATCTCTGTTTGATTTTTACTTCCAACAACTTTAAATGTTAACATGACTAGTGTGTTTTACCCATATTATTTGAATGGGGCTTTTAGTCTGTAATTAACATTATTGCTTATTACTCTAGGTAAGCAACTACCTCTGTTTAACAGTATGAGGCATGAAAATTAATATTGGAAGTAGGGCCAAATTTACCATTAGAAATTTTAAAAAATGTATGTACAGTACAATAAAGTCACTTGGCAAAATGGGGATGTATAGAATGTGGCTAAAATTTGTCAAGAACTATTCTATGGTCTGCTTGTGCATTAGGAAATAGTTGTTTTGTGTGAGGGTGTGTTAGACAATAGAAACAAGTTTTCCTGTAAACAGCTACAAGGGATTCAACAAAGCACCACCACTTGTCCCTTATAACCCCCAAATGATTACATTTTAAGGTCCTAATTAGTTCCCATTAGTTATTCAATGAATGTAAATGTGGTTATACAATTAAATAATTCTTCAGGGATAGGTTTTCCACAGGTGTGTCGTTTGTATGATAAACTAGATTCCAAGGGCGAGACACATCTGTCTCCTGGTAATAAAATGAGGGAATTCCTTAGAAGGTAGAGACAACAGCTGCTGCAATAGAGCAAAAGGAACAAGGATGTATAATGGCTTTAGCATAAAAAACAAATCTCTGCTTTCATATTTAGCAGAATTTTGTAACCAGACAAGTGGGCAACACAGCAACCAAGCAATTCTTTGTGCTTTGTGAATTTTTATCATGAAACCAAACTTTGCTATATAAACTGATAACTGAGAAAAAAACATCACATAATTCTTGTAATGCTCTTATGGACAAACAAACAACATGGCACATCTCCTCCATTAATACTTCCCCTCCTAGAATAACTGGCTCTGTATAAGATAAAGAACAAAAATATACATTTGAATGTTTTAATAAGTTTTATGACTAACAAGAATCAATTCCATTGGCGTTTGAAACACATGCTAACATCAACTTATTTTACAAAGACATGTGAGGAATAAATTCCGTAATTTGTGGATGTATATAATGAACTTGAAGACTTGCACAACAAACTGGAGCATAAAGTAGCTACATTACAAACTCAAATTTCTGATTTAGAAAATAGAAGCAGGCGGAAGAATTTAAGAATCAGAAGGATGCCATAGTCACATATGAATGTAATTTACAGAATTCCCTATGGATACTTTTAAAGCACTACTTGGTGCAACAAAAATATACTTTGTTATAGTCAGGATACACAAAATCCCCAAACCAGTTATGGCTACTCCTAATGTTCCAAGGTAGTAATCATCACTTATAAGCATTTCTGTCAAATCAAAGACAAACTTCTCAGAGCTCTGGATTTAAAAATATTTACCTACCACATTTCTTAATATCCAAATTTTATATATAAAGAGAGTGTGAAAGAGTATAACTCTGAGGAAAGTTGAACAATAGTATTGGCAAATGCTAGTATATAATATACATTTAGGGAGGGAGGTTGGGCACTGTTGCCCAATTCTAGGACAAATGTAGTTTGCAGATCATAAATTCCTGCAAACTCTGTTTTGTCCCAGGAAGGCAGACACCTAGCAACAGCTGATCAAGTACACATGGCAACAGAGTATAATTCCCAGGGGAAACACTGAGGGACTTGTTTTTTTAAACTGATACTGATCATGGAAAACCCCCCCCGCTCTGAAAGCAAAGCAGTAAACCAGCTGAATTGCAATCCAAAAATTTGGATGGAATGGTCTATGGAGTCTGGGGACAGGATAATTCCACTGTTATGAGAAGTAGACAAGGATCTACATCAGATTCCATTCGGACAAAGCTAGGTACACACCTACGATTTTCCTCCTGACCGACCGTTCGTTACTTTCAACCGGTCGGCCGAGGGAGGACGTGTCAGGCCGCGCAGACAAACGTCCGCGAGAGCCGCTTCCCAACAGTTCCGACACCGATCGTGCGTCCTTGGACCGCACGTCGACAGGTTTTCCACCTGTCCGATCGTCTTCGTCCGATTCAGCGATGATCGTCGACATGGCCGTTTTGATGCAATTGTCCGATCGCCTGATACACTGAACTACCGGTCGATCGGACCGAAATATCTCATCGTGCGTACCCTTAAATGTCTGGTATGCAAATGTGGTTTCCTGGGAACCAATGTCTCCTGCAGAGCCCAGCGTTGGAAGAAAGTTTATATGGTGGCATCTTTTCTTTCTCTCGATATTTGCTGGCAACTCAGTATATTTGGCCGAGGCAGATGTTTGCTAGGTGGGTGCCTCCCATGGGGCAAATACCCAATCCAGGAAACCCAAGGATAATTCAACGGCAAAGTGCCTCCTAAATCTATCCCATCGAAATGGTGAGCTCCTTGAACACCATTTTTTCTTATTGGAAGCATTTAAGTATCACTTTGGCTCACTATCGAGAATATTTATGCTATATGCTATGTTAGGTGTTTATGTTGTTTTGGAATATTTAATATTTTTATAATTTAGATACACTCAAAAACTAATTGAGAAGCTGTCAATAAACAATAAACATTCATGATATGCAGTAAGATCCTTTGATAACTTTTGATTTTTGATAATGTATTAAATTATAACCATGTATTCAGAGATTGATATTTGCAGTCCACACAGGTGGTACAATTTGTTCCAGAGTGCCAGTAATACTCATCCTCTACTACCTGGGGGTCCTAATCAGTAAGGACCAGTGGCTGTGGCTGGATATAAAAAAAATCCAGAATTCCATTAATTTCTGTCAGGATAATGGTGTAGTGACTTGGCAAGAATGGGTTTACTATTGGTATGTGTTCTTTCAAAGAACCTATAAAAATGCCATTCCATCTTGGAACATCTCCAGTGTTTATATTACAGTTAGTGAAGCACGGAACCAGATCTCCTCTTCTAGACAATGTGGCCGAAACCGTGTATCTGGAATTCTCTACAGCCAAAGGTCTGGTGATTACAAAGAGATCACCTTAAGGACAGGCTATGTATAAAAATATTGTTGTTTTGAATAGGGGATACGGAACCAATATTATATTTGTAATGGGAAGGTAGGCCCATTAAAATGATACCCAACATGGAGCCTTATTCTATATTCAGGAGGAGTTATTCATATCTTGGGGAATTGTATTACACATGGGTCATGTTTGGTATTGTAGGAGTCCATAATTACTACAGGAAAGTGCTTGGGAAGGTTCTCATTCATCCAGGTCATGTATATCTGTAGATTTAATTAGATCAACTGAACTTGAAGTTTAGTTCTTGAAGACGTTTCGCTAGTCTCCGACTGGCTTTCTCAATTCAGAATGAATGTCTTAAAATATGTTCTTTTCAGGCAGTGATATTGTTTGTCCTGTTGATATTAAAGACTAAAAGTTTCACCTTACATTACATGAATTTATGAAATAACCATTTTAATTTTTTATATATACACATATATATTATGAACTAGCATGATAAAAGAAAAAATATTAATCTCTTTAGCAATACCATATAATGAGCCATAATTTGTTTTTTTTTTCCACTAACAATTTAAATGCCCTACTTCCTTTTAAGAGCTTCAAGCTGAAGTCTTTTTACAGTCCACTCTTTAATTTAGTTTATAATTAGGCATTAACTGGTGTCGGTGGTATGCCCGCTACGACCATTCTGTTCTGCTTGTCTTGATTATCACCCTTAGATGTAAAGTAATTAGAATGAAAGACTATACAGTCCAATTACAGATAAAACTGCAACTGTGCTGGGGTAATTAGGTGCCAAATTATTTTTCATAGATTTTGTCTCTCTAAGGGCATTCCTTGTGGGCACTTTATTGATATCAATACATTGTGGAGATACATGTTACAATTACATGTAGGCATCTTTCATTTGAATAAAGTTTACAAGCCCATAATGTGATATATTGCAGGATAATTTAACTGGTTTTCTTTGCCAGACCTAGATATCAACACCTCATGGATTAGTGCCTATGTAGTTAGGCAAAGTTTGCAGTGAACAACTCAGTAACAATACAGTATAACAAATTCACCTTCCACGAAGAGACCAATGACTTATTTCAAGAAAAAGGAGTAGACATTTAAGATAGAAGCAATAGAATGAATTCAAGGGTTTCATCAGGCTGTGTTATGAAATACAGATGTGATGTGAAAATAAAGTTTAAGCTTGTAGCTTGCGCTCTTGTGTTACTTCTACAACTTGCTACTGAGCATTAAGGCATGTTTTACCAAAAGATTTTTAAGTAAAAAAGTTATACTACCTGCCCTACCAACGTGTAATATTTACTTTCACTTTGCACCCTCTTTTACCCAACTGCAAGGGAGGGAACAATGGCATTTTAACTAATTTTGTCTGCATTAAGCATTAAATCCCTTAATATCCTCCACCCTTCTAATGCAACAATAGGATACCTACATTACACTCACATTTGAAGTAAATAATTACACTGAAAACTGGTTGTATGGAAAAAGCAAGACATGGTCCTGCAGTGTTTAGAATTTAAAAGAAAGTCCCCTCAGCCCAGGGGAATGTTACTTCTAATTACAGACATCTTTTTATGACTACAAAAGAGTTAGTTGAGGAGTGCAGGAACCATAAACTTCCCTTCCCAAGCTTCTCTCTTCTTAACCTTACCCCAAGCTTTCAAAGGGATGACTGTACAATCATAGCCACATAGTATGGCCTTCATTTTTTTTTTTTTTTTGCATTCCCCACACAAAAAAGAGGGGACATTCCCTGGCTCAGCTGTTCTTTTTTGTGTGCACTAACTCAGGCACTGCTGCCTTAGTTCCCCCGTGAAGCTTTACATTGAACATGTGTATGCCAATGTCCAATAGGTGCATACCATCCTTACTTTAAAGACCAGGGCACTTGTATTCTTTTCTGGGTGCTTAATCACTGTAATTC
Source organism: Hymenochirus boettgeri (assembly GCA_019447015.1). Taxonomy (NCBI): domain Eukaryota; kingdom Metazoa; phylum Chordata; class Amphibia; order Anura; family Pipidae; genus Hymenochirus; species Hymenochirus boettgeri. The sequence continues at coordinate 119,350,625 of CM033472.1, read as the reverse complement.
AAGCAATATTTGCATATTTAACCATTTCCCTAATTACTTTTTCCCTTATATTGTTAACTGAGTTCTGTAGCATGTAGCATGTGTATCTAATACGTACCATTTACAATGTTTTGACATATGATGCATTGTTGAAGGCACTTGGATGTGTAGCATGCTAGCATATCATGTGCCCTTTAACACAACTATCACTATAGTTCAACTATTATGCTTATTGTCTTCCTTCTTACCATCATTCTCTTTAACAAATAAAAAACATGTATCTCCTGCCGATGCTACTTTACTTTCTTTACCATTATTTTGTCAACCTTAGATTTTTCAGATGCATTACCCTCTGATTTTTTATTTTTTTTAAACATTACTTCAATATTGTATGCTACAGAGAAACTTGAACACCTTTTGTATATTAATATTAAAAGGTATGCACATCATGAACAAAACCAATGCTTACATTCTCCACCTCCTCTAAACCAAGAGATGGTTATACTTACTTATCTAAAAGTGGTCCCTGAAAACCTTACTTTTCTTTGCTGCAAGAATACAGGCGTCTCACCCCTTATGTCTCTTTTCTCACTTTCACTTGTCCACCCTGCAATAACTTTTGAAATCCAACATGTCTCCGACTGTCTCCTTGACATCTCCTACTGATGTCGCAACGCTTCCTAAAATTTAATCTTTCTAAAACTGAACTAATCATTTCCCCACCTAATCGGTCTTATCCCATCCTTATCTATTGTGTGTTGACAATACCTCCTTTACCCTATCCAATAGCCACGCTGCCTAGGGGTAATTATAGGTTTGTGTAGAGAATCTAATTTGTCAATAAAAAGGGCATAAAATCTCAATAGCACATAAAATACTTTGTAGATATAAGCCCTGTAAAAAAATTGCAAAAGAACCCCCTAATGGGGCACTTACATATGTATAATGCAACAAATAAGGGCTAGACAGCTGCCGAGGAGGTTCATCATTAGTGAAACGCTAGCTGTGCTCAGAAACACGCATGACTTGGATAAGTACTCCATGAGTAAGGATTAACGAGTAAGAGGCTAGCAATGCCAGTACTCTTGAGAAGACCAACACTCCATGATTCCTAAGAGCTGCGGCCACTGATGGGCATCTAAGAACCGTCTGGGGGAGAGGTGGAACGGTCACTTCCAGAGCGGTGACCTATATATATGAACATGGGATGGTCCGTGTGCGCACACATTACATTCATCCAAAATCTATATATATTGGGATTTCTGACTTTTAGTGAGCCCCCTTTGGATTTATGCTATTACTTAAGTAAATACATTTGGTTGTGGTCGACTACATATACTTTAGTAACGGGGCCAACCATGGGCAAGGGAAATTTTTCAGCAGTTCTGAGCGATCCTGAGACTGACTGTGAATGTTCTTTGGGAACGCTCGGAACTGCGGTACATACTTTAAAAATAAAGGGGTGATTCCTTTGGACCTGACAGAATCGTACCTTTATGGTTAAAGTGTGTCTCCTCTTAAAGTCCAAAAATTACTTTAAGTAAATTGATAGGAATTGCTCTCCTGAGAGTTTTTGCAATTTATTTTCATTTTTTATTTTGCATAGTTTTGAAGATATTTACATTTTTGTGCGTGATATGGCAGCAGCATCACCAGGTCCCTGCCTTTCTGCTTCTTGCTCTGAAACCTGTCAGTTAATCTGCCCTGTGCCTCCTCCCCTTTGCAGCCCACCCATGTGGCCCCGCCCCCCCCCCCCCTTATGGGTGCCTAAGCCCTGCCCACTCGCCGGTTCCTATGCCCCGCCCACTCACGGGTGCCCCCCCCGCTCACAGGTGCTGGGGCCACTCTGACCCCCCCCCCAAAAACCTTGTGGAAACAGCCTTTTCAGGGACAACTCTGCCTTCTCTGCAGCTGCAGGTCCTTCACACAGCAGAGAGAGGAGGGACTTCCTGTCTCCCTCACACACTGAGGAAGTCTGAGGCTGTGCTCACCGGCGGCACTGTGCAGGAGAAGCCTCAGGAATGTCACATGTTAGCCTCCCACCATTAACTTTCTGGTCAGTCTTTCCTTATATCTTGGGCTGTGGACACGTAGAGAGGTGGTTGTGGCTTTTTTTTAAAGGACGGAAACTGGCCTTTCATTTAGTTTTTGAACTATCGAACTTGACCACAGTTCCCCTTTAAGACAAAAAAACCCTTAGACAAAGATGCTTAAATGCTAAAGATGCTAATCTTAGGGGGGGAATATTTTTGGGTACCAAGATAACAATAGAAGGAGAATATAGTTTAGATGCCTTCTGTTCTGTCCTCACTAAACTTGTACTTCGAGAAGTGTATGTAGCTGACGGCAGTTAACGCTTCCCAATATTAAAAATCAATCAATGGATTTATTAATGGGGAGGTAGAATAGTGTGGGAAGGGTGAAACTGGAAAAAAGTAAATAACATACAATCAGTATGGCAGACAAATTATCCAAACTTACTGTAATCATATAACATTACATAATAAATAATAAAATAAACAAGGTGTCACTAACACTGGCACTTGGCAAGTACTGCTGACTGCAAAAGTCCTACCTGACTGACAGCTATAACTTTAACAGTAACTAGTAACGTGTGGCAAAAGATTTCCACTCACCTCAATGATCATCATTGTGTCAGGGGTTTGAACAACCCTTTGATAAGACAAACCTTGGATGCAGTCTTCAACATTATGGTTGTTCATAGTGAATCCACCACAATCAATGTAACACCAAACCAACATATGACTAGCTTTATCTTATTTATAGTTAGAATCCATAACCTTTTCTTTTAACGGGCTACTGCAAAGCTTTTGCATGTTCGCATCCTGTCATACTTTAACCATGTGTTCCTGTTTCCCATCTCTCATCTCTTCTTTTGTACACTTTTGTATCTGTGTATTACACCCCACAAGCAGGCACCTTTTCCTCGCGTCTTATGCAGGCACTATAGAACTTACCTTCTGATATACAGCCATATTCCCTCAACATTCAGACAATTGGCTTGCTTGATCATTTTGTGGATGCCATTCATAAATTAAATGGGCAACAAATAGAAAACATTGCAGGAAAACTAGGACGGTAAAACCACTGGCTTTTTAGACAATAGATAAATTTGACGATTGTACGTCTGATATATGTTTGGGCGAATTTGTTTAGGAAATTTTATTTTATACTTTTGTGTTTACTTATTAGCTATGTATTTTTATCTTATTTTTCCTCTAGAATGAAAGTTATTTATTATAATGTTGTAGAGCACTCTGTCCAAAAGAGATGCTATATAAATAAAATTATACAAGTATATACGTACATATACAGTACATATACATACATTAGTACATTTGGGGGGTTGTTTGCAGAGGGAACTGTTATGCCTATGACTAAGGACTGGTGTGTCCGAAACACGTAAGGCGTCCAGACAATAAAGGCTTTTTTACTTATAAGCGCACAGTGGATGGTCTCTTATGTTCTCGGTATTCGTGCAGACTCCAACTTTTGAAGATTTTTGAAGGAAGTAATACAGTATCTGTATTATGGCATAATTGTTAACTATTAGCATTTAAAGGGGAACTGTGGTCCAAAAATGACTTTAGGTAAATTGATAAGAATTGCTCTCCAGAGAATTTTTGCAATTTATTGTCATTGTTTATTTTGCATAGTTTTGAAGATATTTACATTTTTGCGTGTGATATGGCAGCAGCATCACCAGGTCCCCTGCACTTCCTGCTTCCTGCTCTGAAATCATGTCAGTCAATCTGCCCTGTGTCTCCTTCTCCCTTTGCAGCCCCCCTGGTCCCTCCCACTCATGGACCCCATGGTCCCTCCGGTTGCAGGCCCCCCTTGGCCCATTCTCTTACAGCACCATGGTGGCCCCGCCCACTCGCTGGTGTCGTAGCCTGCCCACTCATGGGTGCATAAGCCCCGCCCACCACACGGTGCATACGCCCCGCCCCCCACTGGTGCCTAAGCCCTGCCCACTCACGGTGCCATGGGCCACTCAGACCCCACCCCCTACAGAAAACTCTGTGGAAACAGCCTTTTCAGGCAGAGTTAGAACTCTGCCTGAAAAGGCTTTTTTCACATAGTGGGAGAGAAGGGCTGTAGATTCCCTTACCTTCACTGTCAGGACTTCACACAGCAGGGAGGAGGAGGGACTTCCTGTCTCCCTCACACACTGAGGGATCTGAGGCTGTGCAGGAAAGCCTTAGGAATGTCACATGTCAGCCTCCCACCCATTAACATTCTGGCAGTCATTTCTTTATATCTTTGTCAGTCATTTATTTATATCTTGGACTGTGGAGCACGTACTCCCTATGATGTGTATAGGGAGAATGCTTGGGACTGTGTGTATGCATCTTTCACTGATCTGTTCTGTGTGTACCCAGCTTAAATCAAGTCATCATTACATCTGGAACACATTAACTAGTCATATTAAGTGTATTTGTCCTTTAATAATAATTTCTGACTTTCAAATTGTGTAGAACCTTCTTTTGCCCATAATGTATATACTTCAGAGACTATTTACATATAAATAGTATCTTGAAATACCTTTATCCTCTAAATGTCTTTATAAACATGTTTTTTTCCAGTAATGTTTTGAACACTGATATCTATTTCACAAGTAAAGTTAGAAAATAGAGTTACATTCATAAAATAAGGTCCTTGACTTTCTTGGCAAATCGGTCCCTCTGCTATCATAACAAAGCACAGTTTTCACTACAATGCTTATTTGTTGAGAGTGAATATTCTCTGTAATTTATTACCTAATTAGTAGCATATAGTAATAACTGAAAATATGATATTAAAATCCTTACAAACTGCTCATCATTTAGGAACTGTGTCGCTAGGAGACTTTTCAACAATAGTTACATCATTATCAAAAATTTGTTCTTTGTTATCTCCTTTTATTATAGCAGTCCATATTGTATGTGTTTACATAAAGGAGTATGGGTTATAGCATACATACATATAAATTTATAAAAAAATGTATGTATGTAGGTCTATAATTTAAAATGTGCTGAAAAAACAAAGCTACTTTCCTAAATGCATTTATTGTGATTTAAATTCAGACATATCAGCATCAATACTGGTGTCTCAATAACTTATTTAAGGAAATCTAAAGTTTAAATATATTATTATTTTTCAATTGTAGCTGTTTTCTTTGCATTGTTTTGCTGAAAATGTCATTTTTATGACCTCCATTTAGTAAGCATCAGAATGGGTTAATATATTATGCAGTAGGCTTCTCCAATCAGAATCTGGCCACATAATGAGCTAGGAATGCTACAGTTTTCTATAGCTATGTAAGGCCTGGAGACATGGAAAATATTCCACATGTAATGCTTATATCAGATCAATGAGCTAATAATGTTTAGAGGTATTTGTGCCCTCCTTAATCACTAAGAATTGTATGGCTGTAACCAAAGGGTTAATATTAAAAGGGCTCTGTTATATGATAATTAAATTGATGCTAATCAAACAAACAAGAATGGAGTGGTTTGGGTTTTGTTGTCTCAATCCAGCCTAGACCATTCCTCTCATACTGACACATTACATATGGGGGATATTTCCAATTTTTGAACATATTTAACACTTTAAGACATGATGTAGGGTATGTGTTCACATGAAACTTTCTAATGTACTCATTGATGATCTGTTTACATTTTCTTTTTTTTGTTGTTGGAATTATCGTTAGATGATATCTGTATTGGACAAAAACTTTAGGTTTCTTCTTAGGTGCATCATTCCTTTGGGAATTTGGGATCTAAACATTTATAAATGTTCCTGAAATCCAGTCATTTTATACACTTGTGTAAATGTGTTTGATAAATAGGATCATAGTACATTGAAAGCTTGCAATTTACAAGTGAAAGCCTACTAAAAATAAATATCAACCCCAAGTTCACTGCAATTAATAAAATTAGGCCCCTTTAGTGGAATTTTAAAGTTTATAGATTACAAATGCTAATGGTGAAAAATAGTCATAAAGCTTATTAAAAAAGTGTGCCTGCCATTTCTTGCACTCTTGATGCTGCCATTATTTTTATATTTCTCAAATTCCAAACAAAAACCTTCCACTGGGATTTTTTTTAGCACAAAGCCCTCCACTGAGCATAAAAATGGAGAAACACCTTCTTATAACAGAAGGCATATTGCAGTCTCATGCTATATGAATAGCATTGCCCACAAAATGTAGAAACAAGAAGTAATTTCTTTCTCCCAGGTTCCCCAGAGTAAGAGATATGCAAAATGCTCCTTTATGTCCCTTAGCTTTTGCATGTGTCCAGAGGCTGGTTATAACATGCAATAAAGCCTAATATATGAGCCAATCTTCTGACTGCAGACATGACATGTTTGATCCTGTTAGATCTCATCAGAAGAAGGTGTTTCTCCATTTTTATGTCAGTGGAGGGCTTTTTGCTCCTTTTGGCCCCCCTCCCCAAGCTTTCTAGCTGCATTGTCTACTGTACACCCAAGTCCTACACCATAGAGCCATGAATCGTATCTTGCATTGACGAGATCTAACAGATTGAAAACATGTCATGTCTGCAGGTCAGATGATTGGCTCTAATTATTAGGCTATATTGCATGTTATTAAGCCAGCGGTCTGGACACATGCATAAGCTAAGGGACATAAAGGAGTATTTAGCATATCTCCGCCCCTACTCTGGGGAACCCGGGAGTGAGAAATTACTTCTTGTTTCTTAGATTTTGTGGGCAATGCTATTCATATATCATGAGACTGCAAGATGCCTTCTGATATAAGAAGGTGTTTTCCATTATTAAGCCAAAAGAACACCAGACACACATTTACATTTTTTTTGTGAAAAAAACTTTTTATATGAATTACACAATCACTGTGGAAATAGAAAAAAAAAAAAATCCCTAGAATCTACTGTACTTGCTGTTTTTAAGATTAGCGTAAAGTATTTATTGTTACATGTTAATACAAGACAGCACTGATTACAACATAATCATTTGTATCACTAAATAGTATATTATCCTGAAAATGACCATTGTTTAAGGAACCATGTTTGGTAGTGGAGGTTACTCTGCATATCACCTTTACTGTGTAAAAGGGATTTTTGAGAATGCAATGCTTACTTGTCTTTTCTGTATTTGCTCACCAGGGAATGGAGAGTATCACTCATGCTGCATAATGTTTCTGAAAGGATCATCAGTCTTATGGTCATGGCTGTCCATATTCACACTAAAGGTCAATGACCAGTAGGTATTAATTAATTCAGCGTGGTGAACACATTGGGTTGAAAAGTGTCTGATTTTTTAAGAGAAAAAAAGACATTGGTTGTGGCAATCAATAATTGTGTTGTTTGAAATAATGTTAAACCTGAGATCTGATAAGCCGGAGTATATAACACAAACTGATTTAAGACAATTAAGTATCTTCATTACATTGATAAAAATAAGTAAATAAGAATAAAAAGCTAAATAAAATGTACTATTTGTTTGTGAGTTATTTGCCAGGCACTGGCAAAAAAACTGCAAAAAAAAATACAGCAAAAATACAAAGGAATGCATTAGATGTATTCTATAGGTACCAAAGGTATTTCTAATTAACAAAATTATTACCAGCTTAATGATCAAAGATACAATGGAAGCATTGAGAGTGAGTCATAAAGCACTAAGGAAAGAATATCAAATCAAACTATAGTAATGAAATTTGATCTGTTCATCCAAATCATTCTTAGCTAATCTTACTAATGTGTGCCACATGTTAATTTTTCCTTATCTGACAAAATCACAATATCACTTGTTTTAGGAGCCACTGAACCACCAAGACAGGAATGCAACCCCAAATTATTATTTTTTTAAACAAATATAGTCTAATATACGTCCTTGGTACAGAATCTGATATCCTAAAGGGCTTGTTGACTGGTCACATGTCTGTGACTTGCCCCCAACCCCAGCTTATATATCCATTCTGGCAAGAGTAAGCTGGATCCTCCCTCATGCAGTAAATAAGGCTGACTGCTGACATCACAGCCAATGATTGATGTGGTTCCACTGCTGCTTCCACTGCACATGTTCAAACTTATAAAAAGCTTTTTAAGCAGAGGGAGGAGGCAGATACCTTTGCCAGAACTTATCTAACATATCTGGTTACAAATGCAAGTAATAAACTTTAAAAATAGCAGTTGGGATAAGGGGCAGATAACTGACAGTCACCAGTTATAACATTTTTAATTAAAGGAAAATAAAGCCCACATTTTTACACTCCAGTAAAAAAATATCCCCTTAAAAACACTAGTAAACTACAGTAATCCCACTACAGTAAATTGCACTAAAGTAAATGGCCCTGATGAACGGATTAAATGACTGTGTGTATGTACAGTGACTGTACACCACCTGACCTTAGTCACAAGCTCCCTTTGTCATTGTTCATGCACTCAATATGTAGAGCTGAGTAATGTCAGGTATCACAGTAGTATAAATCCCAATAAAATAAACAGAATTAATGCCATATATTAATGTTTGAACATTGTAATGAATTAGGTTATCACTTTTTTCTTTGTTTTATAGTTCTTAAATCTTAGAGATTAACAGGGGATTCAATAAAAGTTCTATGTTTAAAATGGTGCTAATTTTGCCCCAACCAATCAGAACTTATTTAACATTTGAAAGCTAACATCTGATTGGTTGTGGCAAAACTAGCACCATTTTAAACGATAAGAACTTTATTGAATAACCCTGTTAGTATTCACATCTTTGATTCTGTGGTCTTGAGAAGAGGATATGTAAACCAGCAGAAATTAAGAACCTACTAAAGGAGGGCACAAAATGACCTCTAAAACAATTATTAGCTCATTGATTCTGATATAAGCATTACATGTGGAATATTTTCCATGTCTCCAGAGCCTTACATAGCTATAGAAAACTGTAGCATTCCTAGCTCATTATGTGGCCAGATTCTGATTGGAGAAGCCTACTGCATAATATATTAACCCATTCTGATGCTTACTAAATGGAGGTCATAAAAATGACATTTTCAGCAAAACAATGCAAAGAAAACAGCTACAATTGAAAAATTACTAATTAATTTAAACTTTTAGATTTCCTTAAATAAGTTATTGAGACACCAGTATTGATGCTGATATGTCTGAATTTAAATCACAATAAATGCATATTTAGGAAGTAGCTTTGTTTTTTCAGCACATTTTAAATTATAGACCTACATACATACATTTTTTTATAAATTTATATGTATGTATGCATATAACCCATACTCCTTTATGTAAACACATACAATATGGACTGCTATAATAAAAGGAGATAACAAAGAACAAATTTTTGATAATGATGTAACTATTGTTGACAAAGTCTCCTAGCGACACAGTTCCTAAATGATGAGCAGTTTGTAAGGATTTTAATATCATATTTTCAGTTATTACTATATGCTACTAATTAGGTAATAAATTACAGAGTTAATATTCACTCTCAACAAATAAGCATTTGTAGTGAAAACTGTGCTTTGTTATGATAGCAGAGGGACCGATTTGCCAAGAAAGTCAAGGACCTTATTTTATGAATGTAACTCTACTTTTCTAACTTTACTTGTGAAATAGATATCAGTGTCTAAAACATTACTGGAAAAAACATGTTTATAAAGACATTTAGAGGATAAAGGTATTTCAAGATACTATTTATATGTAAATAGTATCTTGAAGTATATACATTATGGGCAAAAGAAGGTTTCTACACATTTGAAAGTCAGAAATTATTATTAAAGGACAAATACACTTAATATGACTAGTTAATGTGTTCCAGATGTAATGATGACTTGATTTAAGCTGGGTACACACAGAACAGATCAGTGAAAGATGCATACACACAGTCCCAAGCATTCTCCCTATACACATCATAGGGAGTACGTGCTCCACAGTCCAAGATATAAATAAATGACTGACCAAAGATATAAAGAAATGACTGACCAGAATGTTAATGGGTGGGAGGCTGACATGTGACATTCCTAAGGCTTCTCCTGCACAGCCTCAGACTCCCTCAGTGTGTGAGGGAGACAGGAAGTCCCTCCTCCTCCCTGCTGTGTGAAGTCCTGACAGTGAAGGTAAGGGAATCTACAGCCCTTCTCTCCCACTATGTGAAAACAGCCTTTTCAGGCAGAGTTCTAACTCTGCCTGAAAAGGCTGTTTCCACAGAGTTTTCTGTAGGGGGTCGGGGTCTGAGTGGCCCATGGCACCCGTGAGTGGGCAGGGCTTAGGCACCAGTGGGTGGGCGGGGCGTATGCACCTGTGGGTGGGCGGGGCTTATCGCACCATGAGTGGGCAGGCTACGACACCAGCGAGTGGGCGGGGCCACATGGTGCTGTAAGAGAATGGGCCAAGGGGGCCTGCAACCGGAGGGACCATGGGGTCCATGAGTGGGAGGGACCAGGGGGGCTGCAAAGGGGAGAAGGAGACACAGGGCAGATTGACTGACATGATTTCAGAGCAGGAAGCAGGAAGTGCAGGGGACCTGGTGATGCTGCTGCCATATCACACGCAAAAATGTAAATATCTTCAAAACTATGCAAAATAAACAATGACAATAAATTGCAAAAATTCTCTGGAGAGAATTCTTATCAATTTACCTAAAGTCATTTTTGGACCACAGTTCCTTTAAATGCTAATAGTTAACAATTATGCCATAATACAGATACTGTATTACTTCCTTCAAAAATCTTCAAAGTTGGAGTCGCACGAATACCGAGAACATAAGAGACCATCCACTGTGCGCTATAAGTAAAAAAGCCTTATTGTCTGGGCCCTTACGGTTTCGGACACACCAGTCCTTAGTCCTAGGCATAACAGTTCCCTCTGCAAACAACCCCCAAATGTACTATGTACTGTATATGTACTGTATATGTACTGTATATACTTGTATAATTTTATTTATATAGCATCTCTTTTGGACAGAGTGCTCTACAACATTATAATAAAAACTTTCATTCTAGAGGAAAAATAAGATAAAATACATAGGATCAATAAGTAAACACAAAAGTATAAAATAAAATTTCCTAAACAAATTCTGCCCAAACATATATCAGACGTACAATCGTCAAATTTATCTATTGTCTAAAAAGCCAGTGGTTTTACCTCCTAGTTTTCCTGCAATGTTTTCTATTTGTTGCCCATTTAATTTATGAATGGCATCCACAAAATGATCAAGCAAGCCAATTGTCTGAATGTTGAGGGAATATGGCTGTATATCAGAAGGTAAGTTCTGTAGTGCCTGCATAAGACGCGAGGAAAGAGGTGCCTGCTTTGTGGGTTGTTAATACACAGATACAAAAGGTGTACAAAAAGAAGAGATGAGAGATGGGAAACAGGAACACATGGTTAAAGTATGACAGGATGCGAACATGCAAAAGCTTTGCAGTAGCCCGTTAAAAGAAAAGGTTATGGATTCTAACTATAATATAAGATAAAGCTAGTCATATGTTGGTTTGGTGTTACATTGATTTGTGGTGGATTCACTATGAATCAACCATAATGTTGAAGACTGCATCCAAGGTTTGTCTTATCAAAGGGTTGTTCAAACCCCTGACACAATGATGATCATTGAGAGTGAGTGAGAAATCTTTTGCCACACGTTACTAGTTACTGTTAAAGTTATAGCTGTCAGTCAGGTAGGACTTTTGCAGTCAGCCAGTACTTGCCAAGTGCCATGTGTTAGTGCACACCTTGTTTATTTTATTATTTATTATGTAATGTTTATATGATTACAGTAAGTTTGGATAATTTGTCTGCCATACTGATTGTATGTTATTTACTTTTTTCCAGTTTCACCCTTCCCACACTATTCTACCTCCCCATTAATAAATCCATTGATTGATTGATAACTGCCTGTCAAGCTACATACACTTCTCGAAGTACAAGTTTAGTGAGGACAGAACAGAAGGCATCTAAACTCATATTCTCCTTCTATTGTTATCTTGGTACCCAAAAATATTCCCCCCCTAAGATTTAGCATCTTTAGCATTTAAGCATCTTTGTCTTAAGGGTTTTTTTGTCTTAAAGGGGAACTGTGGTCAAGTTCGATAGTTCAAAAACTAAATGAAAGGCCAGTTTCCGTCCTTTAAAACAAGCCATCAACCACCTCTCTACGTGCTCCACATCCCAAATAAAGAATGCTACCAGAAAGTTAATGGGTGGGAGGCTAACATGTGACATTCCTGAGTCTCTCCTGCACAGTGCCCGGTGAGCACAGCCTCAGCTTCCTCAGTGTGTGAGGGAGACAGGAAGTCCCTCCTCCTCTCTGCTGTGTGAAGGACCTGCAGCTGCAGAGAAGGCAGAGTTGTCCCTGAAAGCTGTTTCCACAAGGTTTTTTTGGGGGGGGGGTCAAGTGGCCCACAGCACCTGTGAGCGGGTGGGGCACCCTTGAGTGGCGGGGCATAGGAACCGGCGAGTGGGCAGGGCTTAGGCACCCATGAGTGGGCGGGGCATGGCACCCACAGTGGGGCGGGGCCACATGGGTGGGCTGCAAAGGGGAGGAGGCACAGGGCAGATTAACTGACAGGTTTCAGAGCAAGAAGCAGAAAGTGCAGGGGACCTGGTGATGCTGCTGCCATATCACGCACAAAAATGTAAATATCTTCAAAACTATGCAAAATAAAAAATGAAAATAAATTGCAAAAACTCTCAGGAGAGCAATTCCTATCAATTTACTTAAAGTAATTTTTGGACTTTAAGCAGGAGACACACTTTAACCATAAAGGTACGATTCTGTCAGGTCCAAAGGAATCACCCCTTTATTTTTAAAGTATGTACCGCAGTTCCGAGCGTTCCCAAAGAACATTCACAGTCAGTCTCAGGATCGCTCAGAACTGCCTGAAAATTTCCCTTGCCCATGGTTGGCCCCTTGTACTAAAGTATATGTAGTCGACCACAACCAAATGTATTTACTTAAGTAATAGCATAATATCCAAAGGGGGCTCACTAAAAGTCAGAAATCCCAATATATATAGATTTTGGATGAATGTAATGTGTGCGCACACGGACCATCCCATGTTCATATATATAGGTCACCGCTCTGGAAGTGACCGTTCCACCTCTCCCCCAGACGGTTCTTAGATGCCCATCAGTGGCCGCAGCTCTTAGGAAATCATGGAGTGTTGGTCCTTCTCAAGAGTACTGGCATTGCTAGCCTCTTACTCGTTAATCCTTACTCATGGAGTACTTATCCAAGTCATGCGTGTTTCTGAGCACAGCTACGCGTTTCACTAATGATGAACCTCCTCCGGCAGCTGTCTAGCCCTTATTTGTTGCATTATACATATGTAAGTGCCCCATTAGGGGGTTCTTTTGCAATTTTTTTACAGGGCTTATATCTACAAAGTATTTATATGTGCTATTGAGATTTTATGCCCTTTTTATTGACAAAATTAGATTCTCTACACAAACCTATAATTACCCCTAGGCAGCGTGGCTATTGGATAGGGTAAATGGAGGTATTGTCAACACAAATAGATAAGGATGGGATAAGACCAGATTTAGGTGGGGAAATGATTAGTTCAGTTTTAGAAAGATTAAATTTTAGGAAGCGTTGCGACATCCAGTAGGAGATGTCAAGGAGACAGTCGGAGACATGTGATTGGATTTCAAAAGTTATTGCAGGGGTGGACAAGTGAAAGTGAGAAAAGAGACATAAGGGGTGAGACGCCTGTATTCTTGCAGCAAAGAAAAGTAAGGTTTTCAGGGACCACTTTTAGATAAGTAAGTATAACAATCTCTTGGTTTAGAGGAGGTGGAGAATGTAAGCATGGGTTTTGTTTCATGATGTGCATACCTTTTAATATTAATATACAAAAGGTGTTCAAGTTTCTCTGTAGCATACAATATTTTGAAGTAATGTTTAAAAAAAATAAAAAATCAGAGGGTAATGCATCTGAAAAATCTAAGGTTGACAAAATAATGGTAAAGAAAGTAAAGTAGCATCGGCAGGAGATACATGTTTTTTATTTGCTTAAAGAGAATGATGGTAAGAAGGAAGACAATAAGCATAATAGTGAATCTATAGTAGATTGTGTTAAAGGGCACATGATATGCTAGCATGCTACACATCCAAGTGCCTTCAACAATGCATCAATATGTCAAAACATTGCTAAATGGTACGTATTAGATACACATGCTACATGCTACAGAACTCAGTTAACAATATAAGGGAAAAAGTAATTAGGGAAATGGTTAAATATGCAATATATGCTTGAATTACAGTGATTAAGCACCCAGAAAAGAATTACAAGTGCCCTGGTCTTTAAAGTAAGGATGGTATGCACCTATTGGACATTGGCATACACATGTTCAATGTAAAGCTTCACGGGGGAACTAAGGCAGCAGTGCCTGAGTTAGTGGCACCAAAAAAGAACAGCTGAGCCAGGGAATGTCCCCTCTTTTTTGTGTGGGGAAATGCAAAAAAAAAAAAAAAATGAAGCGCCATACTATGTGGCTATGATTGTACAGTCATCCCTTTGAAAGCTTGGGGTAAGGTTAAGAAGAGAGAAGCTTGGGAAGGGAAGTTTATGGTTCCTGCACTCCTCCAACTAACTCTTTTGTAGTCATAAAAAGATGTCTGTAATTAGCAAGTAACATTCCCCTGGGCTGAGGGGACTTTCTTTTAAATTCTAACACATGCAGGACCATGTCTTGCTTTTTCCATACAACCAGTTTTCAGTGTAATTATTTACTTCAAATGTGAGTGGTAATGTAGGTATCCTATTGTTGCATTAGAAGGGTGGAGGATATTAAGGGATTTAATGCTTAATGCAGACAGAATTCAGTTAAAATGCCATTGTTCCCTCCCTTGCAGTAAAAGAGGGTGCAAAGTGAAAGTAAATATTACACGTTGGTAGGGCAGGTAGTATTAACTTTTCTTTAAAAATTACTTTTTGGTAAACAATGCCTTAAATGCTCCAGTAGCAAGTTGTAGAAGTAACACAAGTAGCGCAAGCTACAAGCTTAAACTTTATTTTCACATCACATCTGTATTTCATAACACAGCCTGATGAAACCCTTGAATTCATTCTATTGCTTCATATCTTAAATGCTATACTCCTTTTTCTTTGAAATAAGTCATTGGTCTTCTTCGTGGGAAGGTGAATTTGTTATACTGTATTGTTTACTGAGTTGTTCACTGCAAACTTTGCCTAACTACATAGGCACTAAATCCATGAGGTGTTGATATCTAGGTCTGGCAAAGAAAACCAGTTAAATTATCCTGCAATATATCACATTATGGGCTTGTAAACTTTATTCAAATGAAAGATGCCTTACATGTAATTGTAACATGTATCTCCACAATGTATTGACTTCAATAAAGTGCCCACAAGGAATGCCCTTAGAGAGACAAAATCTATGAAAAATAATTCTGGCACCTAATTACCCCAGCACAGTTTGCTAGTTTTATCTGTAATTGGACTGTATAGTCTTTCATTCTAATTTACTTTACATCTAAAGTGTGATAATCAAGACAAGCAGAACAGAATGGTCTGTAGCGGGCTATACCACTGACACCAGTTAATGCCTAATTATAATAACTAAATTAAAGATGTGACTGTAAAAAGACTTCAGCTTGAAGCATTTAAAAGGAAGTAGGGCATTTAAATTGTTAGTGGAAAAAAAAAATCAATATTATGGCTCATTATATTGGTATTGCTAAAGAGATTAATATTTTTTTCTTTTATCATGCTAGTTCATAATATATATGTGTATATATAAAAAATTAAACTGGTTATTTCATAATTTCATGTAATGTAAGGTGAACCTTTTAGTCTTAAATATCAACAGGACAAACAAATATCACTGCCTGAAAAGAAACATATTTTAAGAACATTCATTCTGAATTGAGAAAGCCAGTCGGATGACTAGCGAAACGTCTTCAAGAACTAAACTTCAAGTCCAGTTGATCTAATTAAATACTACAGATATACCATGACCTGGATGAATGAGAACCTTCCCAAGCACTTTCCTGTAGTAATTATGGACTCCTACAATACCAAACATGACCCATGTGTAATACATATTCCCCAAGATATGAATAACTCCTCCTGAATATAGAATAAGGCCTCCATGTTGGGTATCATTTTAATGGGCCTACCTTCCCATTTACAAATATAATATTGGTTTCCGTATCCCCTATTTCAAAACAACAATATTTTTATACATATGCCTGTCCTTAAGGTGATCTCTTTGTAATCACTAGACCTTTGGCTGTAGAGAATTCCAGATACACGGTTCGGCCCCACATTGTCTAGAAGAGAAGATCTGGTTCCGTGCTTCACTAACTGTAATATAAACACTGGAGATTGTTTCCAAGATGGAATGGCATTTTTATAGGTTCTTTGAAAGAACACATACCAATAGTAAACCCATTCTTGCCAAGTCACTACACATTATCCTGACAGAAATTAATGGAATTCTGGATTTTTTTTATATCCAGCCACAGCCACTGGTCCTTACTGATTTAGGACCCCCAGGTAGTAGAGGATGAGTATTACTGGCACTCTGGAACAAATTGTACCACCTGTGTGGACTGCAAATATCAATCTCTGAATACACTGGTTATAATTTAATACATTATCAAAAATCAAAAGTTATCAAAGGATCTTACTGCATATCATGAATGTTTATTGTTTATTTTGACAGCTTCTCAATTAGTTTTTGAGTGTATCTAAATTATAAAAATATTAAATATTCCAAAACAACATAAACACCTAACATAGCATATAGCATAAATATTCTCGATAGTGAGCCAAAGTGATACTTAAATGCTTCCAATAAGAAAAAATGGTGTTCAAGCAGCTCACCATTTCGATGGGATAGATTTAGGAGGCACTTTGCCTGTTGAATTATCCTTGGGTTTCCTGGATTGGGTATTTGCCCCATGGGAGGCACCCACCTAGCAAACATCTGCCTCGGCCAAATATACTGAGTTGCCAGCAAATATCGAGAGAAAGAAAAGATGCCACCATATAAACTTTCTTCCAACGCTGGGCTCTGCAGGAGACATTGGTTCCCAGGAACCACATTTGCATACCAGACATTTAAGCTGGGTACACACGATGAGATATTTCGGTCCGATCGACCGGTAGTTCAGTGTATCAGTCGAATCGGACGAAAGTCGAATCGCGAAGGACGATCGGATGTGGAAAACCTTGTCCGATCGTGCGGTCCATCTATGGACCGCACGATCGTTCGCGGTAACTGTTGGAAGCGCTGCTTTTGCCGCGACGACAGTCCTTCCTCCTGGCCGACCGGTTGAAAGTAACGAACGGTCGGTCAGGAGGAAATCGCTAGGTGTGTACCTAGCTTTAGTCCGAATGGAATCTGATGTAGATCCTTGTCTACTTTCTATAACAGTGGAATTATCCTGTCACCAGACTCCATAGACCATTCCATCAAAAATATTAAATGAAATTGCAAATTCAGCTGGTTTACTGCTTATGCTTTATAAGCAGAGCAGGGGAGATTTCTCCACTGATCAGTATATCAGTTTTAAAAAAGTATCAGCCTCTAAGTGTTCCCCTGGGAATTATACTCATAGTTGCCATGTAGTACTTGATCAGCTGTTGCTAGGTGTCTGCCTTCCATGGGACAAAACAGAGTTTGCAGGAATTTATGATCTGCAAACTACATTTGTCCTAGGAATTGGGCAACAGTGCCCAACCCTCCCTCCCTAAATGTATATTATATACTAGCATTTGCCAATACTATTTGTTCAACTTTCCTCAGAGTTATACTCTTTCACACTCTCTTTATATATAAAATTTGGATATTAAGAAATGTGGTAGGTAAATATTTTTTAAATCCCAGAGCTCTGAGAAGTTTGTCTTTGATTTGACAGAAATGCTTATAAAGTATGATGACATACCTTGGAACATTAGGAGTAGCCATAACTGGTTTGGGGATTTTGTGTATCCTGACTATAACAAAGTATATTTTTGTTGCATCCAAGTAGTGCTTTAAAAGTATCCATAGGGAATTCTGTAAATTACATTCATATGTGACTATGGCATCCTTCTGATTCTTAAATTCTTCCGCCTGCTTCTATTTTCTAAATCAGAAATTTGAGTTTGTAATGTAGCTACTTTATGCTCCAGTTTGTTGTGCAAGTCTTCAAGTTCATTATATACATCCACAAATTACTGGAATTTATTCCTCACATGTCTTTGTAAAATAAGTTGATGTTAGCATGTGTTTCAAAACGCCAATGGTAATTGATTCTTGTTAGTCATAAAACTTATTAAAACATTCAAATGTATATTTTTGTTCTTTATCTTATACAGATGCCAGTTATTCTAGGAGGGGAAGTATTAATGGAGGAGATATGTGCCATGTTGTTTGTTTGTTCCATAAGAGCATTACAAGAATTATGTGATGTTTTTTTCATCAGTTTATCAGTTTATATAGCAAATGTTTGGTTTCATGATAAAAATTCACAATGCACAAAGAATTGCTTGGTTGCTGTGTTGCCCACTTGCTGGCCTTACAAAATTCTGCTAAATATGAAAGCAGATTTTGTTTATTGCTAAAGCCATTATACATCCTTGTTCCTTTTGCTCTATTGCAGCAGCTGTTGTCTCTACCTTCTAAGGAATTCCCTCATTTTATTACCAGGAGACAGATGTGTCTCGCCCTTGGAATCTAGTTTATCATACAACAGACACACCTGTGGAAAACCTATTCCCTGAAGAATTATTTTAATTGTATACCCACATTTACATTCATCTGAATAACTAATGGGAACTAATTAGGACCTTAAAATGTAATCATTTGGGGGTTATAAGGGACAAGTGGTGGTGCTTTGTTGAATCCCTTGTAGCTGTTTACAGGAAAACTTGTTTCTATTGTCTAACACACACTCACACAAAACAACTATTTCCTAATGGCACAAGCAGACCATAGAATAGTTCTTTGACAAATTTTAGCCACATTCTATACATCCCCATTTTGCCAAGTGACTTTATTGTACTGTACAATACATTTTTTTAAAATTTCTAATGGTAAATTTGGCCCTACTTCCAATATTAATCTTTTCATGCCTCATACTGTCAAACAGAGGTAGTTGCTTACCTAGAGTAATAAAGCAATAATGTTAATTACAGACTAAAAGCCCCATTCAAATAATATGGGTAAAACACACTAGTCATGTTAACATTTAAAGTCGTTGGAAGTAAAATATCAAACAGAGATGGATAATTATATAAATAGTAATTTTTATGTAGTTGGTTTCTTTATTTACTGCATTATAACACTGTTTCTGTGGGTTCTTGAAGACTGCTTTATCAGAAAATCAATCAATGTTAAATAATGAAAGAACAATGAAAAAAAAGGAGGATTATGAGCATAAATGAACATCACATACAGAATGATATCAGCATTGTACCAGCCAAGAGAAGAGCTTGCCTATTCTGTTCTCCAGGTGGCTTATACCGTACATGTGAGATGCAAGTAAGTTTCAGATGCCTCACATGCCTCATTCGGTGCTTTTGATAATTAACTGTCAGAACAGTTTCCTCTTTAGCAATCTATATAGGCAGGAATGAGTACAAATCAAACAGAAAAGAAGCAAAAATTTATTCTGCTGACAGTGCACTTTTCCATCATTCTGGATCCATAAAAAAAGTTTTATTCACTGGAAAAAGTAAACACAATCAGTATCATGTTTTATACTGGTTCATTTTATTTCATTTTTTAAATAAATTTTCTTGGACTTATTTCACATTTCTCCTAGCTAGTTAAAGGGCAACTGTAATCTCAAAACAAGTTAGGGTTGAATGAAAGCCTGCAGTATTTATTTTAAAATGAGCTGACAATCACATCTCTGGCTAGAGCCTGTGAGACATTATATTGGGGTAAATGTTCAAACTTCCTGCTTCCAGAAGGTTGAATGAGATCATCTGAACTCTGTCCCGCCCGTCTGGCCCGGGGGAGAAGCTTGCTCAGTTAAGACTTAATTCTGGGGAAACCAGGAAGTACCTGGGGAATGACAGTTAAGGCGAGCCTATTAATGCAGGCAGAGGCTGGTCACATGACTACAAGCTGGTCACATTGCTGAAAACAGGAAGTGTTCAAGCAGGAAGTAATATTGCTGAACCTTTCCAAATTTTATCTAGAGATGTTATTTAGGTTTTATTTTGAAGATACAATGGAAAGCTTTTTATATAATTCTTACTAATTTGGAAGAATTCAAGACCACAGTTACCCTTTAATTGACAACTAGGGTTATGAGCTCAAACAGAATGGAGGCTTGCTTTTATTTATCCAGGGTTTAGCAGACTGTTTGTAGTAGCAACCTTATGGAGGTAGCCAATATGCAATTAGAATTGTTTGTGCACTAGAATTCTATTTTTTGTATGTATTATATTTTTGGTATCTAGTTATGAATTGCCATCAGCAGGACCTAACAAAAAGATTTTTTAGAAAGGACTGACTTTTTACTGGAGAAAGGGGCCTAATGGTGCCAAATTTTGTTGTTCAGTAAGACCATGTATTTTCACATGGTTTTGCCCAAATCCTGGCTGCTCGATATGTAACGTATTTTAGGAATTTGGAAAATTCTTAAAGGGCATGTTCCAGTAAAGGTTTCTCCCTCCTCTTTTACAAACTTGCAAAAGCTTAGAGGAGGCAGTTAGAGGTATAAAATTCAAGCATTGGCTGTAATGTCAACTTTTACATCCATGATTGACAGCTGCTAACCCAAAAAAGCAGAAAGAGGGGTAACAGAACATCAGGCAGCATTTAAGATTAGTCTTACATCTTTCAGCTTTCTAACAATTGCAGTTTGGAGGATGATTTACCTAAACACAATTTTTCATTTGAGAGGTGGACTTGTCCTTTAAAATTTTTCATTATTAATGTGTTTGCCTATTTACTAAAAAAAACATACTGTCATGCAATTTCATAAATTCTATGACCACTGGCCCAACACATATTGTTAAACCCAAACTATTGGTCATTCACAAACCTGACGGCAACCATATACTGGTAGATCCCAAAGGATTTTTCCCTCTGCCAGCAGGTAATTGGGAAGTGAATGGCATTGCAGTGGATGTACTTAGATTTTTCTAAGGCTTTGATACCTTTGATAAACTGAGGTCTGTTGGCCTGAAAAAAACATTTGTACATGGATAGAGAATTGGTTGTAATATCGCATACAGCGGGTAGCTACATCTATGTGGGCTAGTTCTAAGTAGAGTGTCTCAGTGGTCTGTACTGGGGCCACTTCATTTTACTCAGTTTATAAATGAATTGGGTATTAATTGAAGAGTCTCTGTGATTGCTGATGACACAAAATTGTGCATAGCATTGATGTGCAATTGCTGCAGGTGATCCAAGATTGTCAAAATGGGCAGCAGAATGGCAGATGAGATTCAATGTTATTAAATATAAGGTTGGGGATCGAAGTGAGAATGGTGAAATTGTGGTAATGGCAAGTTTATTCAATAGTTTCAAGAGTAGGCTGGATAACTTTCTAAAATTCAAAGGTAGGGTCCATGAATAGGCTAAAAAGTTGGGGGTAGATGGATATATTTCTTTATTCAACCTCCAATACTATGGTACTATGTATGTAGAGCAGACAGCAAACAAGGCTTGAACATGGTTTAGTCATTAGGCTTGGCAGAAACGTGGCCTCCTGGGTTAGGCCGGGGCATGGGTCTTTCACAGACACAGACAAAAACACAAAAAGACAGTATTATTTAAAGCAAAAAGACCTAAGCCCTAACTAATATACAGGATTATCCATCTCTATAAACGATATAATATAAACAGCTTACATGTATCCGTAACACTCACAAGTTTCCAGCCTCTAACATGTAGAGAAGGATGGATTTCCAAAAATTCAATCCGATCTCGGATTTTCAAAAAGTTAAAAAAAATCAAAAATCGTATCCATTAAAGTCAATGGGGACAAATAGTTTGAAAAGTTCAAATTAAAATAAGGTTAAAATAGCAATGGTAACTTACTGTACATTGCTCTGGGACCTGGGAATTGTATAGGGAACATGTACAAATATCCAGAAATTGACACTTCCTTCACACATGCAATACTTTCAAACTTCCGCATTCGACGTTCGATAATTTTCCCAAAAATTTTATATTTTTCAAAATTTTTATATTTTCAAAAGCACCCAGGCATTTGTTGCTGAAGGCGTGCGAGTGCTGCTCCATCTTGTTATCATTATATATATGTATATATATATATATCCAGTTAATGCAATTATGCATTTATTGGATAGCATTGCGAAGTTCACATAAAAATCCTAATGAAAATCCTAAAGAAATGGCACATATGGATGTATGGCACATATGGATGTAATAAAGTATTTTAATCGAAAACACAAATTTCAGAACAAACCATGGAAAATAGCTTTCTAAATCACAAAAAAAGATTGATTCAAATTTGCACAAACCACTTGCTTTAATCAAAACATAGCACATATTAGAATCTATAGCTTGATGTAGTGCTAACGTGGACACTCAATAAATCTGCCTTAAACAGCTAATTTACAAAGTGTGTAAGATGTTAAATTTGCAGTTAAGTTACTAATGGTTACTGGTTTCCATTGACCCCTCTTATCTCAATAATTAACTTTATGTCATCAACAGTCTACTTACAAATCCAGAAGAAAAGGGGTTCTTTAAGAAATTTGTTACAAACTGTTTCTAAATTTTATGAGCAGCTGTAGGGAAAGCAAATAATTTATTTTAAGTTACTTGAACAAAATAAAAATGTGTACATAAGCAAAAGTGCAATGTGTACAATGTTGTAATACATTATAAAGGGACAATAACCTCCCACTTGCTGAAAACTACTACCATCCCTCTCTAAGTAAACAGAAAGTAGTTAACCCCTTAAATAAAACTATACAATCATACCCCTAATATATATTTATTAGGGATAGCAAACTCAGGAATGTTTTATAATAAAAAGTAATCAAGGAACCCTCCAACTTACCTCCCTGTGTCTGGATTGGTTTAGTCTTTCAGTGGACATTAGTATCTGGAGTAGGTAAGACCTGTTGATATGATTCTCTCTGTATTAATCTTAGTTTTATAGTTAAAAGATGAATAAAAGTTATATAAGAAGTATAGAACCTGTAATATTATTGGTGTTTGTCTTTTACAGCAGCTTTTACAGCATAATCTGTGTGTTTAATGACTTTATTACTGTTGATCATAGCACATGTGTACAGCTCCTGTGTTTGTAGTAAACCACCATACTACAATGTTGTTACTGATTGCATTTTACATTATATGTATGTGGCTCTATATATATATGTGTGTGTGTGCTGTTGTGAATATGATACATTCCATATAGGGATATGTTGTAGTGAATGCCTGTTACAATATTGTGATATAGATGGGACGGAATTTAGACCTTGCAAATAGTGTCAGAGTTTTTTCCTACAGGTATGTTTTATCTCTCCGTGCTTTTAATTAAAGGGCATCTCCACCCTCCATAGAAACAAACATTTATATTGTAGAGCATATGTTAAAAGCTTAAAAATGGATTCCATACTGTACTTACAACTCCTGTATCCAGCGTCGCTGATAGGCAGCCAATCACAGCCGCGGCTGCCAGCAATGAAGAAGACACTTGCAGCTAGGAGCTGTAAATACAGTATGGAAAAGATTTTTAAACTTCTAGCTGAGCAGTTGGGGATGGGATGATATGCCCTACAATATGCATGTGGGTTTTTATGCTAGGGCAGTTATTTGAAGAGAGGGATCGGGAGGGAGGGGGGTGAAAGGGCTCCTGTGCGCATGCCACCATCCCTCCGGGAAGCAAGACAGAAGGCAGCAACGTTTGGACAGAAAGACAGCCACTACTCTTCACTTTCCTGGACTTTGGACATGGATTGCAGGAGAACCATAAGAAGCAGGATTGTAAGGTAAGGATTTGTTTAAACTGTACAGTGGGGCTAGTATGGGGTTAAATTTTAGTTTGGGGGTGGACATGCCCTTTAATGTTAAATTCACTAAATGATCACTGTTTTGTTATGTTAAAATGAGTGCACTTTAGTATCTGGAGGAGGTCTTCTGCCATATGTGCCTTGCCCCAATAAAAAGTGCCTATTACCTTCAAGAAAGTCCTTCGCTGCTGTGATTGTCTGCCAGTTGACTAGGTGCTTGGGTCAAGATTGTCTACAGGTGTTGCAGGCAGACAGACTAAATAGAAAGGGCCACACATGTACCAGTCTCAGTGGGTAAACTTGCATGTGCCAGTCACAATGGGAAAAATTGTATGTGCTAGTCACTGTTGGCAAACATATTTGTACCTGTCAGTCACAGTGGGCAAACTTGTATTTGCCAGTCACAGTGGACAAACTTGTATGTGACAGTTACAATGGGAAAACTTGTATGTGCCAGTCATAATGGGCAAACTTGTATGTGCCAGTCACAGTGGGAAAACATGCATGGCCAGTCACAGTGGGCGAATTCAAATCTGCAAAACACAGTGGGCAAACTTGCATGTGCCAGTCACAGTGGGCAAACTTTCATGTGCCAGTCACAGTGGGAAAACTTCTATTACCAGTCACAGTGTACAAACTTGCATGCGCCAGTCACAGTGGGCAAATTTGAATGTGCAAATTACAGTGGAAAAACTTGCATGTGCCAGTCACAGTGGGCAAATTTGTATGTGCCAGTCACAGTGGAAAAACTTGTATTACCAGTCACAGAGGGGAAACTTGCATGTGCCAGTCACAGTGGGCAAATCTGAATTTTCAAATCACAGTGGGCAAACTTGCATGTGCCAGTCACAATGGGCAAAATTGTAGGTGCCAGTCACAAAAGGAAAACTTGTATGTGCCAGATACAGTGGGCAAACATGTATGTGCCAGACACAGTGGGCAAACTTGCATGTGCCAGTCACAGTGGGAAAATTTGCATATGCCATTCACAGTGGGCAAATATGTATATGCCAGTCACAGTGGGAAAACTTGCATGTACCAGACACAGTGGGAAAACTTGCATGTGCCAGTCACAGTGGGCAAACTTGTATGTGCCTGTCACAGTGGGAAAACTTGTACAACCAGTCTCAGTGGGAAAACTTGCCTGTGCCAGTTAGTGTGCAAACTTGTATGTGCCAGATGCAGTGGAAAAACGTGTATTTGTAAGTCACAGTGGACAAACATGTATGTGCCAGTCACAGTGGGCAAACTGGCATGTGCCAGTCACAGTGGGCAAACTGGCATGTGCCAGTCACAGTGGGCAAACTTGCATATGCCATTCACAGTGGGCAAACTTGTATATGCCAGCCACAGTGGGAAAAACTTGCATGTGCCAGTCACAGTGGGAAAAATTGCATGTGCCAGTCACACAGTGGGCAAACTTGCATGTGCCAGTCACACAGTGGAAAGACTTGCATGTACCAGTCACACGGTGGGCAGACTTGTATGTACCAATTACACTGTGGGAAAACTTGCCCATTAATGCAGTCATCCAGTTCACCAGCCACTGTTAAATAAACACTGAATGGTGAACTGGAGGACTGACCTAACAGTGGTTTCTGAACTGGAGAGCTGAGCAAACAGTGGCTGCAGAATTAGAGGGCTGACTTAACAGTAGCTGCGGAATTTGAGTGCTGATTTAACAGTGGCTGCTGAACTGGAGGACTAACCTAACAGTAATTGCTGAACTGGGGGACTGACCAAACAGTGGCTGCTGAACTAGATGGCTGACCCAACAGTGGCTGCTGAACTGGAGGACTGATCTAACAGTGTCTGTTGAACTGGAGTACTAACCTGACAGTGTCTGGTGAACTGAAGGGCTGACCTAACAGTGCCTTAGTGAACTGGAGGACTGATCTAACTGTGCCTGATAAACTGAAAGACTGACCTAACTGTGGCTGCTGAACTGGAGGGCTGACCTAACAGTGGCTGCTTAACTGGAGAGCTGACTTAACAGTGGCTGCTGAATTGCAGGGCTGATCTAACAGTTGCTGCTGACCTAACAGAGCCCTCCAGTTCACCAGACACAGTGGTGCCCAACACATGCCCCGATCATAATCAGTAACGCCCCCCTGGCTGATCGACTGCCAGAGTCTGTTCTTGGTGTTGAGGGAGAGAGGGGGGCTGAGTTGTCTCTGCTGCAGGGGAAACCTGGGACCAGCCCTTTAAATATTCTATTTGCGGTCCTTGCAAAACCTCCCCCTCGGTTCCCATCCAGTCTGGCCTGTACCTGCCTGTATCTTTTGCACTGCCTCAGTTAAGACCAGAAAAAACCCAGGGGTGGGGGTTGTGGTGTACTTCTGTTCCTGTGGGTGAGTGTCTGTCTGTCTGTCTAGGTGTTTGCCTGTGAGTGAGTGTCTGTGTTTTTGCCTGTCTGTTTATGTCAACCTGTCTGTGTGAGTGCCTGTCTGTCTGTGTGTGAGTGTCTGTCTGTCTGTGTTAGCCTGTCTGTGAAAATGCTTGTCTGTCTGTGTGTTAGTGTGTTTATGTGAGTGTCTGTCTGTGTTAGCCTGTCTGTGCAAGTGCTTGTCTGTCTGTGTGTGTGTGTGTGTGTGTGTGTGTTTTCCTGTCTGTGTGAGTGCGTGTCTGTGCCTGTTTGTGTGAGTGTCTGTCTTTCTGTGTTGTCTGAGTGAATGCTGGTCTGTCTGTTTGTGTGAGTGTCTGTGTGTTTGCCTTTCTGTGTAAGTGTCTTTCTGTCTGTTTCTTTGTGTGTTTGTCTGTCGGTGCGAGTCGATGTGTGCATGAGGAGTATGCAGCCCTCAAATGTGCCTAGGAGTAGCACATGAGGCCCTTTGAGGTCAAATGGGTTTGGCACCCCTGGCTTAACAGATCAAAACAAGGAAGTTGGTGCTTTGCCATTAGAAGTGGACAGCCATTCATCTAACAGCACAGGTATCCTCCCTCTGGGGATTTTAACCTTAAACTTTTTGCATGGTGTGTTTCTAAAATATGGGCTTTAGCAGGTGTGCCACCACTGCATAAGCATACAATCCAGGTACATTTAGAAGCCTTTTTTTTGGTAGGACCATAATAAATACATTTAAAAATTCAGTAAAATCAGCTGAGTAGTATTGTTCCAGGAAGGCTGTATGTAATTCACACTGGCTGATAAATAAACTGCAGGGTAACAAGCAAATTTCAAAGTCCTATCATATACCCACACCATATTGGTGTGGGTACATCTATATAGAAAACACTCTGCATATCTGGGACCGGGTAAGGAAGTCCCTTCAGAGGCATCTTCGAGATTTCTAAATATTGCGAAAATGGGATCTAGGGGGTCCTCTACCAGTTTAAAAAGTTTAATTTAAGCTGGACATGCCATTTAACCCTGTGTCCAAGATATTTGAGACACATTGATAACAGTTAAAGCTAAAGCCCTGTAAATATAATAAAATAAGGGGTTACAATGCTGTAGGTCTCTGGTTCAAATCTAACAACTATTTAGTTGTGAATTAAAGTAATGTTAACCCTTGGTGCATCAGTTAACATGACTTTAAGACACAAATAACCGATAATGGCTCTTGGTACATAGCCCTGTCCTGGGACATACCTGTGGGGGCCTGGGCCCCCCTGCGAGATTAAAGATTGGCCCCTGACCCCCTCCTGCCTCAACGATCAGACATTTTTAAACAGCTGATCTTGCATATGAGGGAAACATATGCATGATCAGCTGTTTAAGAATAGCTGGTCACTGCAGAGATTGTGGGCTTCTGGCAGGCCTTACTACCATCTGGGCCCCCTGCAGTCACATGGGTGGTGGGGAGGTAGTTATGCCACTGTTATGTCAGCCCAGTTTCCCAGCCACTGTTAGGTCAGCCCTCCAGTTCACCAGCAACACTGCAAGGTCAGCCCTCCAGTTCACCAGCCAGTGTTGTCAGGGCTGAACTAACAGTCTGCTGAACTGGAAGGCTAACCTACGGTAAAAGTGTTTTCTAAACTGATGGGCTGACCTAACAGTTTCTGCTGAAGTGGAGGACTGACCTAACTGTTTGCTAAACTAGTTGGCAGCAGTAATTAAGAATCACTGGGCCCCCCAGCAAAACTATGATGGGCCCCCTATCTGTGCTTCATCCACAGTGGTTTTCTGTGAGGAGGCTATATGTCTTATAATAAAAATAAGAAGATGGGGCCCCCTTGGCTCCCCCTGTTCCCCTGTAGTTACGCCCCTGGTGGGCAGATAGATAGATAGCATGGGACAGTTCATTAAACCAGGAGTGGGAGATCAGAATGCATGCAAAGTACAGAATTAAGTGTGTAGCAGTAGTGAGTAGAGTTAACCAAAACATTCAATACCAGGGAATACTAATAAATAATGTTATATGTTCCATCTATACATAAAGTTCCATCTGTTTCTTGAATGTTTAAGACCAATCAGAGCGTCTTCCATTAATACTATATTACATAGATAATATTCTCTTCCCCTTAGTATATGGTGTTCTTAAAAGTGTTTGTTTATAGATTATTTTAACATACATTTTATATGTAATATTGTTAATTCCTTTTTATCAAGAGATTTATTTAGAGATACCCGATTGCTTAAAATTATTTCATAGCATTTTCCAACCCTTTTAACTTCTATTTTACTTCTATTTAGTAGATTTTTGCTGCCTGTTGTTGTTTTTTTTTTTGCAGCAAAATGCAGAGATGGTGGATGATGATGAGCTACACTATCTGCCACCACAAAACATTGTTTTGAGTAATCAACTGCCATATCATATTTCCAAGCATCAAGCAAATGTTTGTTTTGGCTAATTCAATTTATTGATAATATTATTCTAATGGCAATTTAATTGAAATGTCATCACAATTTCCTTCAGAGGTCAATAACCAGACACATAAATAGCTCTGCTCTCCCCTGACATTAACACTACTCACTTAATACAAGTACCGAAAACACAAAGTATTAGTTTTACGTGAATGTACAGAATTGGGTATTATGATATGCATATTAGTATAAAAGACATTCACCCCAATTAAATTGCAGCCATAGCGCAGGAAAAACAGGGGTTGACGTCACACTTATTAATTCACTAATAGGTTGGCATGACTTTAACCCATTGCTTATGGCAACTGCTGAGTACTGCAAAAGACACCAGCAGCTGTGCAGCTCTTCATCTTTAAATATCTAGTGCCAGCTAATAGTTGGTGTTAAATAGTCACGTAGGGTTAAAATAATCAAGAGACGCACAATCGCTGCTGCATCTAGTAAGAGAGATCTACCTAGAGTGGCTGCAATCTGAAGTGCAAGGCATTTTCCCAAATGTTGTGTGCATGATCCACTTAATATGCCTGCCAAAGCATTAAATGTGGTGTGCTCTTATGATTTTTTTATGTTGTTGCACTAATTTTACACTTTTTTGTGATTTTAAAAGCAAGTGGATGTTGACTTCCAATCATTCCACCAATGCCTATACCACCTTGAATACCTTCAATGTAACAACTGATGAAGGGTGGCTAAGGTCCCCTGAAACTTTATAACATGGTTGTTACATTGAATAAATGGGTTAAGGACTCTTTTTCTATGTATGCTGTTCTTATTTTGCTGATTGCTACCCCTATTATTTGCCATGTGTATAGAGCCCCTGGCAACAAAAATAAGAGAATAAACTGATATCGCAGGAATCTCATTAGGAAAAGAAGAATATACTGTAAGCTTGCAATGTTTGCAGATAATACCTTACTTTCTATAACAAAACCACTGTCCTCCCTCCCAAATCTATTCAACATATTACAAAATATGGAGCAAATTCAGGTTTTAAAATTAATGATACCAGGACAAATGCATATCCCACAAACATACCCACAAAAATCACAAAACTGCTAACACCGAACTTTAATTTCAAATGGACTAAAGACTCCTTCAAATACCTTGGAATACAGTTATCAAATGACCCACATAATGTCTACACATCCAATTACCGACCAATTTTTGCCTCATTGACCTCACAGATATACAAATGGGAAAAAAAGTACCTCTCCATATTGGGACGGATAGCAGCCATTAGAATTGTGATACTCCCCACAATTCTCTACCTATTCAGATCTATACCACTGACCCCACCTAACCCACAATTGGCTAAATTACAAAAAGAAATATCAAAATTCATATGGCAAGATAAGAACACTGTATAAATAAAAAAAATAATGACAAGGCCCACAACTAAAAAAGGGGTTTGCCTCCCTTCACTATTATTATCTACTAGAGAAATATTTCTATTCAACAAGAATGTCACAAAAATTAGAATGGCCAGATGTGCCAGATGGATAGCAATAGAAGAATATGATATACATCCATACACACTCTCAGGTATAATGTGGGTAAAAAGACCTATAAGAACACAATTAATACAAACTAACAACCCCTATACTCTAAATAGATTACTATTTATCTCACTGAAACAACAATAGCCCCTTTATAATGGACACTGGATGTTTCAAAGAATGCAAAAATGCTCATTGAATATACTCATAAAAGAAAAATCATATAAAATACTTCGTATTTGGTACAGAACTCTTCTGGCAAATGATATTTACAACTGTTAGTGGAGGTGCCATAATATACAATCCTTTTGGATGGAATGTAAACAATGGGCAACAGAACTATTGATATGTGACATTATACTCACCCCTTGGATAGCATTGTTTAACCTGCCACATAAAAATATTGGGAACGTAAGAAACCTTATGCATTGCTGACACAAATTTGTGCAGCAGCTACTAATTGGAAGGGACAAAGTCTATCCATCATTATGATCAATATGGTAAATAATGATGGATCTATAGAAACGAACATATAAGTTATAACTTAAACAATGATCCACAAACATTATATAATATTTGGGAGCCTTGGACCACCAAAATGAAAATAACCATGTAGGATGAGGGGTGGAGGGAGAGAATGTGGGGATTCGGGATGTAATAACAAGGAGAAAACCTTCAGTGTGTGTTATCGGAATATCATTGATATGCTTAAATATGTAAACTGGTTGAAAAATAATAAATTGAAAATAATAAATTGCTATTGTGAATACTTTACATAAGGAGGAGGATGGAGAGGGAAACAGAAAGAAACAAGCACAACCCCCATTTCCCCCTATAATTAATAATTATTAGTATTTTTTTTCCTTTTCTTTCTTTCTTTTTCGTCCCCTCTTTCCCTTATATTATACTTGACAGGCTGCAGTTGTAAATTTGTACCAAGTAGAGATATATAAATGTATTGTTTAACAGAGATATATAAAGATACCATATGTTATATTATCATATAAAAAAACCACAAAAAGAACTCAATAAAAATGACTGAACAAAATAAAATATATATTATCAATACATTTCCCCTTTTTGGTTGTGGAAAAAAAGAGAAAGGCATTAGAGTCACGGCACGTACCTGCAGTCCTCTGACCCGGCGTACCCAACGGGAGAATCCATCCTGGACAGGAAACCGGTAATTCCAGAGAGAAACCGTTCAACCATCCTTATATGCCACTAATAAAAGTGACGAAGGATGGAGTCTATGCCTGGATTTATACTTAATTGGTTGCGGAAAAACATGTTTAACAATTAATGTATCAATTTGCTTTAAAATTAATTCATCCAATTCATCCTAACTAGTAAGAATTATATAAAAAGCTTTCCATTGTACCTTCATAATAAAACCTAAATCACATCTCTAGATAAAATTTGTGAGAAGTTATTGCTGGAAAGGTTCAGCTATATTACTTCCTGCTTGAACTCCTGTTTTTAGCCATGTGACCAGCTTGAAGTCATGTGACCAGCCTGTCTGCATTAATAGGCTCCCCTTCTCAACTGTCATTTTTTTCCCTCAGGTACTTCTTGATTTCCCCAGCATTAAGTCTTTAGTAAGCATGTTTCACCCCCGGGGCAGAGGGGCTAGTAGTGATAAGGTGATGTCACTCAACCTACTGGAAGCAGGAAGTTTGAACATTCACCTCAATATCATTTCTCACAGGGTGAAGCCCTGATTGTCGGCTCATTATAAAGAAAATACTACAGGCTTTCATTTAACCCTAACTTGTTTGGAGACCACAGTTGCCCTTTAATTGCACCGGAGAGGTTATTTTTTCAATTATAGCAAAAATATAACACTGAAAAGAATTTACAAAGCATTGTGAGATAGCAATGATCCTACAGTATATCATCTCTAGATAAGTCAAATAGGAGGTAGTTTGTAACAGTTCTTCCAGAGCTACAGTTAAACGGCTGTACATGTAGTCTCTCAGTCATTACACAGATTTCAATTGGTTGGGGTATTAATGACCTGATAGTTATGCCAATAGGATTCATTTGCCCTAAATCAAAGCTGCCATCTGGCCCTTCTGAGTATTCTTGCTCTATAGTTTATAATGAGCAGTTACACATTCCTTGTTGCCTTTAAATCTTAATTTATTAAGTATGACCAGAAACACCTTTTAGAATTAACTTGAACCTTAATAGCTTCTGTTAGAGTGGCTTAATAAAAATGCACTGTTGAGTTTATTGAACTGCACAATTAAACCCACCTACTAAATACTATTCACTCTAATTTCTATCTAGAGCTTATTCAGCAAACCAAAATGCCAATGCCTTTCTTCAATTTCCACTTCTTTGAACTTGCTAATGTGTGAATAAAAGGAGATTTATTTGTGTTATTAGCTTGGCGCAACCCATTGTACATTGCTTTATATACAAGATTCACAAAAAATGTTTGCAAAAAAAATCTTAAAGATTGTTTTCATTTTTTTTTTATAGCAAGCCTTGTTTGATTTACTTCAATTAGGTATTTCACATAAGGCATCATATAACAGTAAGGCTAATAACCCAGAAATAACCTCATTAAAAAAAAGACAGAATATCGGTCTAAGGAAAATGAACTCTAAGCAGAAAAAATAGTGACCTGGAAAGGATCAGAAGGAGGTAATAACAATTTAGAGGGAAATGAATTCCTAATAGCCAGTCAAAAAGTAAACATCCCCAGCAGTAATATTTACATGCATAGAACATATGACTTGTACTGTATATCAGTACTACTCTATGTAAAACAATGAAATTATTGCCTATTTAGGAGTGGGAGTTTATCAATGTTCAGTTTATTTATATGGCACAGAATGATCAAGCAATGCATTAGACAAAACATGTAAGTGACTTTTGTACAATTTTTATGAAAAGCTAATTTAGAGCATTTTCAGGGCGATGCACCAAAGGGCCAAAATCATCGGTCAGTATGACTTGCTGCGGCTCCGTGGCTAACATGAAAGTTATTTTGACTGCAGATAGATAGATATCTTTAAGGACAGATTCACATTTCCTAACACAGAAATTAAGTTTTAAAAATTCTTGTGCCTGCAGGTAGGTCAAGGTCAAGGGGTTAAAGTTTGTTAATGAATAAAGATTTTCCCGCATGTATCTTATGAACCAGATATCTTGAAGGGTTGATAGTAGAGATGGACGAACTTCCTGAAGTTCGGTTAGTTTACTAACTATAGAACTTTAGCAAAAGTTCTATAGTTCGGGAACGAACCCATTAAAATCAATGACATGTCCATATCACCAAAAACACTAAACACTAAAGGAGCTATGTACCGAGAGTTGCAATCGCTCTCTATTGCCCCCTTTAGGCAATGCACTGATCTGATAGTGGCTCTCTGTGCATTGTGACTGAAGTTTGCCTTTGCGAATCTTGAACACAAGCTATCTGCTGGCGTTAGAGATTACATCTTAAAGAGCCATTAATGGCTCAGTACATTGGTTGGGTCTGTTACATGACACAAATTTTGCGTAACATCGCCGTTAGTTGTGTCTTAAAGTCACGTTAATGCTTGATACATTGGTTAACTTTGGTGAAAAACAACTGAAGTCCATATTAACAGCCTATTTCCTACCTTTCCAATGCTCCAGCTGTTGTGCCTCAATTAGCAACCGTTCCTGAGATATCCTTGACAGACTGGCCTTCAAAGCAACGCCCACAAGGCAGACCTTTTATATCATCCTCACTGCACCGCTGATTGAATATGCGGTACACACATGCCCAGCTGAACAAACGTCCTCTGCGTTGCTTTTGACCCATGGAGCTCCGTCTACAAAATGAAACAGCCAATAGCAGCTGTCTAATGCAATGAATGGGAGACCGGCTAACCCCCGTCAAGTTTCCCCTTTAAGCCACCTAGGGGCAATCGGGGGGCACCATACATGACCCCCTGGATCCCCCATCAGTTTCGTCCCGTTATTGCTTGTAACGTTCGGGGTCAAATGATACGTAATTATGCAAACGAACTTCCTGAATCCTATCTATGGGCAGAGGACAAACCATTACAAACATGGCGACGGCCACAATCAGTTTCATTTCTTCCTCATTGGATTACCTACCACATTTTTAAACAAAGCAGAGAGAACTATGCAAGGTAAGGACTCCATAACAACTCCTATTTCACTTACATTTCTCTCACCAAAGTTCCCCTTTATGACACAAATAACCGATAACGGCTCTCGGTACATAGCCCTATAACTTTCCTCAAGATCGGGCTATTGCCATGGTTTCCGCATGCTACATTTGAAGGTTATCGCTAATTCAAGGTTTACTAAAATCGGACAATATATTCGAGTTCGGAAAACCCAAACTAGTTTGTAGTTCGTGAAGTTCTAAAAGTTTATCCGAACTTTGTTTTTAGTCCATCTCTATTATATTAAAAAATAAGTGTTTTTGATAGATCTTAGTACACCCCAGCCCAACCCGATTGTGATTAGAGATGGGATCCAGTTTTGACATGAATCCGAAAGATCCGGCCGAATCTGGATTGATCCTCTGGATTTTTGGACTTCAGAAAACATTTTTGATAATTTTCGAAAGTACGGCGCTATTTTCGATAATTTTCAAAAATAGCCTTGAACATTCGAAAATCCGATCGGAGACCATTTTTCGAGTTTCCGATCATATTTTCGAAAATGGAACGTTCAAGACTATTTTCGATAGTTTTCAAAAATAGACTCGAACATTCAAAAATCTTTGAAAATATGATCGGAAACTTGAAGATAGTCTCCAATCGTATTTTCGCTAATTTTTGAACGTTCAAGGCTATTTTTGAAAATAGCCCCGTACTTTCGAAAATTATCAAAAATTAATTTCGGATTTTCTGGATTTTCCCGAGATCCGGGAATCCGAAAATGGGATGAAACTACTGAGTTTCGGCCATCTTTAATTGTGATTGGGGATCGCAATAGGAAGTTTTCTGTTAATGACTTTTGCCCAGATCCCGCCTGGAAATCACAGACTCTGCCTATTTTCGCTCATAGCCCTGCCCTAGCAAAAGGTCCAAAATTTCTCCATTTGGACTCCGAGGACCATCAATGATAGAAAATTTAAAACTAGCTAAGGAATATCAACAAATGCAGTTGTAATGCCAGTAATGAAGCTCAATAACAAATGTTTGACATCAGTTCTTATTTAAAGGGTATCTCCACTGCTGAAAATGATTTTGGGCTATTCAGTTTTATTGAAGAACAGGAAGTAAAGAAGTTATATATGTCTTACCTCCGTTCTTCAATAAAACCTGCAGGAGCCAGGAACTTACCCAGTCTCACACTCCTCCACCGCTTCCTCTGACAGGTCCTGACTGGAGATGGCCGAATTTCCGTAAATCCATTCAACTCGAGGATTCGCGGAATTTTGAAAAAATTCTAAATTTCGAAAATCCAGAAATTAAAGTCAATGGGAAAAAAAATTGTACATTTTTTAAATTTTTGTACTTACTGTATGTAAATGGCTCTGGGACTTGGGATGCTACTTTTCGGTAAACCTCGAACGGCCGAATTCAAGAATCCTCAACCCGGGACCCCTTCCTGATTCCTTTATAAGGACCATTGGGCCTCTTGGAAGGGCTTAAGGGGTCCTTGAAACAGGGACCCCCTCTCTTCAGCACTTCTAAGTGCCCTTGTGGCCCTTGGAAGGGCCCTTGTGTCACAAGTGCCTTTTGGGGCTTAAGGGACTTCCCTCCCCGGCACTTATAAGTTCCCTTGTGGTGCTTGGAAGCTTGGAAGGGCCCTTGTGGCACTGACAAGTGTCTTTTGGGGCTTAATGGGTCCCACAGCTCAAATTGGGACCCCCTCTCCCCAGCACTTATAAGTGAGCCTAAAAAAGGATGTGTGGTCCTGGCCATCTTCTCCAAATGATGTACAAGCTTGTTACAAGCTAGAAAATGTGCAGGACTGGGAGCATGGGGAATCACTGTCCATGACAAAAAAACATGACATTTTGCAGACTTCAGGAAAGTTTATGAAACCTGTAAAGGCAAATGTTGAGAATGAGTCTATAAACTGTTTATCTTTGCCAGAAGTGTTTTTGTTTTTTGTGTGAGTGTAGTTTTAATGATTATTAAATCCTTTTTTAATGCCTGCTCTTGGAAAACAATGCATTGTGGGATATTGTGCTTCTTATGACAATGTGGAAGAAGTTAGACACAAAGTTGCAGTTCCTTACATAGGCAATGGGGGCAGAATTGCTTTCTGCTGTCTGCAAATAAGTTGGTTTTAAAAATAGTGATCAAATGTAAGAATTTTAGTTACCAATAAATAAAAAATATAAATACATATTTAAGGCCATATTTATAAAGGCATGGGATCGCTAAAACCGATTGTAAGTTTTATGACCGCATTGTACATTTATTATTATTATTATTATTATTATTATTATGGATTTATATAGTGGCAACATCTTTCGTAGCGCTTTACAATTACATGTATACATTCACATCAGGCCCTGCCCAAAAAGCTTACCATCCAAGTACATTTATTTAACACATACAACCTATCAGTATGTCTTTATGATTGCGGGGGAAACCGGAGTGCCTGGAGGAAACCCACACAAGCACCAGGAGAACATACAAACTCCTTGCAGATGTGTCCAAGTGTGGATTCGAACTCCAGACTTCAGTGCTGCAAGGCATCAGTGCTAGCCACTGAGCCACCATGCTGCCCATGTTAAAATTACGGTAGCAATGGTGCATTTATGATAGCGAGTATAATGTAATTGTATGATTGCCTATACAATACCATTGTGGTACTTTAGAACTGCATGGTATTGTATAACCGCGGTTGTAATTCTACAATGACCCTCGTTATCTGATATCACAGGTTATTAAATATGGTCCTTGTATTCTAAAGAATTTTCAACCTCTGGCTCAATATGGCTGTTCAGGCAAATTTTAATGCAAAATTCCAATGTGTCTGAATGCAGATGATATGTAATCAAGTTTCATGAGGGATTTACAAATTAGTCAGACTGTAATGAACTATGAAATACTGATTAATGCATTTTTCAGTGCTTGATGAGTAGCAGCATGTAAATTAGCATATTTTTTGTGATGATGTTTTTATGTATATCTCTAATTTCTTCATGACTATGTAATCCTATATGCTAAGTTCTTATACTGAACACTATTTGAAAATTCAAATAATTATTAATGCCATAAATTACAACTACATAACAAATGTTAGTTATGTTCATTAAGTAAAATTAATTATTTAATACAATGTTTGTAGTCTGATCATTATTGATCAACGAGCAATGTTTATGTTCTGAAAACTGAATACCTATATCTATACATCATGTATTCATTATTACTTATTATTACTGAATTCAGATCCAATCTGCAGTGTAAGCGGCACACTTTGCAAAACTTAAAATCCATGAAATATACTGACAAATCTAAATTCATTTTTGACTAATTTACTTTGCTGAATTAGAAGTATTTGGCTTAATATTAAGATGTTATACATTTATACATAGCACACTTCTATTGGGGCATATTTATAAACAATTGCTATTTTCGCCATTTCGCTATTGCAGGACATAGCAATGGCAAGAATTGTTATTTTCGACAAGCTGATGTGCAGCAGTACTTTAAGCAATATGAGCTTTATATATATTAGAGTAAATGCAGGGTAAAAACTCTAAACCTTCCCCTGGACCCTTCTTAGAACCCTTCTTAGGACCTACTAGCACTCTAGATATATGGGCACTTAAGCATTTTCGCCACCTCAGACTTGGCGATTATAAATGGCTTATAATGGGAAACTTAACATAAGAACGCACTTACATACTGCGATAGGTGGCGTTATCTCTGCTTTATGAATTGCATTAACGGGCATGTCCACCCCTCTTACAAAAATATAGAGTATGTAATAGAACACAACCCTAAAGCTAGGTTCCATTTTGCCAAAAGCTATGTTCCCAGGCTGTGTAAGGATCCTTACAAACCCACGATTCAGTACTGAGGCTCCCTGCTACTTCTTTGTAGTGGCTATCAATCACGGGCATGACAGTGATTTCATGGTCAATGGCTGATGGCCATTACCGAACGAGCCTCTGAACATGCCTTATAAGCCAGATTTTTTGCCAGCCAAAAGTTGACAAACCTTTATAAATATGCCCCATTGAGTGATATCTGCACTAATCATTGTGTAAATAGATTCTAGTTTTCCTATTAAATGTAATGTATACTTCTGTTTAAGTTCAGTTTGGCATTATTTACAGATCCTCCTACATTCAGTTGAGGTAGAACCAATTGAATGGTTGAAATACAGCAGAATTGTTTTTCAGATTTGTCAACTCAGGCTTAAAAAAGATCTGAACTGCAGCAGGTCATATTGTGAGTTACAGTACTTCTCAGCAAGAGTTTTGTTGAAAAATAGAGGGCTTGAAATCAGTTTGTAGCATCAGGCTAGAAAGTCATCCCCAGCAGACCCGATCATCAGTGAGATACATAAGCTATCATCTTGCTGGAATTGCAAATCAAGAATAGCAGAATTTCCAAGTAGTATATAGAATTAAACCTTTGCTTGGTTTTATCAAATTGAATATACAGTAACTTTTGTTAAACCTTTTTTTGCTGTTATTTATGAGTATTCAGTGATTTGATATTTTACATGTAATCAAAGGGGAATTTGAAATGTTCAAACAATTCTAGGGTTCCGATGAAATGTAATTCATTCAGTAAAAATAGCATGGCCTGCCAGAATTCTGGGGAAGTGCAGGGAACCTTTTCTATCTAATAAAGCATTGTGTAATTTGTGCCAGACAAATATCTGCCTTGATAAACTGGTTGTATAGGGATGTACAGTTTTAGGGATGTTTCATTTAAAATGTTATGATGGATGATTTTTTCCCCCTCAAAAATGCAGCATGAGTGCCAGCTTCCTTTCCACTCCTACTGGTATACGAAGGTTAAATCACATCTCCTCCAGAAATTCCCCTGCTAAGAATGACTGGCTGAACAGGTCTTTAGCATGATTCAGTGTGTTTACATAAAGGTTTTATTGCAAGACACTTAATATGGCTGCTCTAGGATTACTGCATAGTTTTTAAATACCATAGACTGCTGAATATATAAACTGGAAATTATAAGCCTGGGTAACAACCCAGCTAATAGATTTTTTTTTAACATATGACTACAGCTCTTTAAAAAGGTTATCAGCTCTGTGGCATTTTTGATTGTGCTAGGGGCAGGAGAGAATGGCTTTATGGGGAGGTGGTGGAATGGTGTCATATTTTACTAAGGGGAAGGAGAGTGTACTTTTATAATATGGGGGGACATTTTATACTATGGGGACATTTTATATTATGGGTGTGTGTGTGTCATTTTATACTATCGGGATATTTTATAATATGGGGACATTTTATACTATGGGTTGTGTGTGTTATTTTATACTATGGGGGACATATACGCATATAATATGTGAGAGGATAGAGACTACAAGAGAGAGGGAGAGTGTGAGAGATAGATGATAGAGACTACAAGAGAGAGGGAGAGTGTAAGAGATAGAGGATAGAGGCTGCAAGAGAGAGAGAGTGTGTGAGAGCGATTGAGGATAGAGAATAGAGATTGCAGAAGAAAGAGGAGATGTGAGAAATAGAGGATAGAGACTGCAAGAGAGAGAGGGAAATTGTGAGAGGTAGAGGATTGAGACTGCAAGAGAGAAAGTGTGTATAAGAAAAAGAGGATAGAGACTGCAGGAGAGAGAATGAGGGATATATAATAGAGACTGCAGGAGAGAGAGAAAAGGTTAGCTAATGAACAGCTGATCGAGCGTATGAAGAAAACATATTTTCTTAAAATGGTTTGAAAGGCAAAAACATGTTGATGTATCACTTTGCAAGGAATTCTTACACAAAAATTCAGCATTGCAAGAAGTAATTCTTAACAAAGGCCGGCATTTTAGTAACTTTCTCTTTGGCCTGTTTCTTTGGCTTTATTGAGAGCTCTACTGTTTCTCCCTGGCTGAAGGACACTAAGGGCCATATTTATAAAGCCACGGTAGCCTTTTTTTGCGATACTGCGACTTTAACGATCGGTATCATAAATTTACGATCGTTAAACCGATCATAAATTTACAATCAAACGTTCGTTAATTAACAATCGTTTGGTCTTAAATGTACGGTTGAGATCATACATTTACGACCATGATCATAAATTTACTAACCCGCGGTATCGCTAAAAAAATAAATATGGCCCTAAGCACGCACAAAGTTAAAGTTAAAGTTAAAGATTTCCCCAAGTTTACACTGTTGAGATTTTTGAGACAAGTGGCAAGTGTTTAAAGAAGCAGTTGGTGGACTAGAAATGTGGGGGGGATGTTTTAGCTTTTATTTCCCTTTTCGGTCTACTTGTAGTTTTTTAGATTTTTTAAATTTTGGTTGTAAATTTATGATTTAATTTAAGAAGCATGATGAACCCATGATGAGACCAAATGAATGGAAAATAAAAAGAATCCTTGCTCATGTAGTATTCAAATAGGGATATTCATAGTGCACAAAACACCCAAGAAATGCTGTGCTTCTAGGTTCAAAATTGAACACTCATAAAAGATTATCATAGATATTTACATAAATTCCTAATCTGTGCTACATTTAGGAAAAATGTCAGCATACACATTTACTTACTTTATTTATGTACAAACACAAGCAGGAAAGCTTTATATTGCACCATTATCCTCTCTGACTTGAAGCAAATCTTGACCAGAATAAACTCAATGTAACTACATAATCCCATGACTCAAAGTGAGGCAAAATGTTGGTAATTAGATTTCCTCTGTGCATATCAGTAATCCATAATATAAATTCTTCTTGTATGTGATTCCTTTAATGTATGTCCTAAACATAACTACTCCTGAAACGAAAGGTATTAAAAGAGGAGATTGAGATTGTTTCGTTTTTAATCTTGTCATGTTCATAATACCTACCAGTTCAATATCCATTGTCAATGTAAGATTTACATTGGTATCACATTAGTATCTTAAAACTAATCCCCATTGTTGTGAAAATGTATTATCTATGTATATCTCCTGGTTTAACATTTTTTCACTTGAAATTATTTCTAGGATCTCATTTAGAAAATGAAACAGGGCAACGGCATTTAAATCATTAGCCATGATTAATCCAAAAATACAGCTTTTAAGAAGCTTGGCTCTATAAACAGCACATGTTAACATTACTTTGTGCTTGTGTGCAGCAGTTGCAAAGAAGTAATAAGAATATAAATTTCTCTCTTTCTCAAGACATAAAACATGTTCACTTTTAAAATTTCTCTAACAATAGAAAATAAGATGAAATACTTTACCCATCACAGTTTTACAATTCTAACGTAAAAGGAGTCACATGCTTTTTCTACTGAGTATGCTAATTCATCAGCCAACACATTTCCGCAATGTGCTAACTGAGGAAATATGCTAATCGGTGTTGTAATACGTCTGTACATTGTACTTTAAGTGTGCATATACCACAGGGAAATTGCTTGCAACTTTTTTAGGCAAGAACTGTTGAGTGGTTAGGTCAAGATGATTGTTTACCAAGACACACTGGCATGTTGGCCCATACTCACGTGTAATGGGTCTTGTTGATGTTATTCACTGATCCATCAGGACAGATTCCAAATGATGCAGACGGAAGCTGGCATACATTGGCATGACTGTCACCCATTTGTTGGTTGGTTGTCAGTCAATCACAGCTGGCAGAATGCTTACATGAGTACAAAGCTTTACCTTGAGTGAAGCTACCAGTTACAGTGGTTGGCAAAAATATTCGGCCCCCTTGAAGTTTACTACATTTTGTCACATTACTGCCACAAACATGAATCAATTCCTACATGATTCCAAACATTTTTCACAAATCAATAACTGCAAAGTGGGGTATGTGTAATTATTCAGCCCCCTGAGTCAATACTTTGTAGAACCACCTTTTGCTGCAATTACAGCTGCCAGTCTTTTGTCTCTACCAGCTTTGCACATCTAGAGACTGAAATCCTTGCCCATTCTTCTTTGCAAAACAGCTCCAGCTTAGTCAGATTAGATGGACAGCGTTTGTGAACAGCAGTTTTCAGATCTTACCACAGATTCTCGATTGGATTTAGATCTGTTGCCATGGCTTTATGTTAAGGGTCGTTGTCCTGCTGGAAGGTAAACCTCTGCCCCAGTCTCAAGTCTTTTGCTGACTCCAAGAGGTTTTCTTCCAAGATTGCCCTGTATTTGGCTCCATCTTCCCATCAAGTCTGACCAGCTTCCCCGTCCCTGCTGAAGAGAAGCACCCCCAGAGTATGATGCTGCCACCACCATATTTGACAGTGGGGATGGTGTGTTCTGAGTGATGTGCAGTGTTAGGTTTTTGCCACACATAGCGTTTTGCATTTGC
This sequence comes from Hymenochirus boettgeri, assembly GCA_019447015.1. NCBI lineage: Eukaryota > Metazoa > Chordata > Amphibia > Anura > Pipidae > Hymenochirus > Hymenochirus boettgeri. Next base: position 119,307,984 of record CM033472.1, on the reverse strand, counting down.
CCAAAAACATCCATTTTGGTCTCATCTGACCAGAGCACCTTCTTCCACATGTTTGCTGTGTCCCCCACATGGCTTGTGGCAAACTGCAAACGGGACTTCTTATGCTTTTCTGTTAACAATGGCTTTCTTCTTGCCACTCTTCCATAAAGGGCAACTTTGTACAGTGCACGACCAATAGTTGTCCTATGGACAGATTCCCCCACCTGAGCTGTAGATCTCTGCAGCTCATCCAGAGTCACCATGGGCCTATTGACTGCATTTCTGATCAGCGCTCTCCTTGTTCAGCCTATGAGTTTAGGTGGACAGCCTTGTCTTGGTAGGTTTACAGTTGTGCCATTTCTGAATGATCGCTTGAACAGTGCTCCGTGGGATGTTCAAGGTTTGGAAATCTTTTTGTAGCCTAAGCCTTAGTTGGCAAAACTAAGGGCCGAATAGTTTTGCCAACCACTGTATGTATCTCCATTTGTGTCACATACTAGTAAAATCTTGTCCAATTGGCAAAATGCACAATTCTTACTTAAAAATGAATGGGTGTGTTCAACCCACCACTAAAATCTATTCTTACCTTTAGGACTACCCCGCTTATAAATTCCCAGTGTTCTTACCTCATTATGGTCCCTCTACTCTTTTTTTCTCCTTGACTCCACTGGCACTGGTTAATTCCATGGTCAAGCTAATTTTGATCCTTTAAATGGAAGTCAGCAAATGGAAGTTAGCAATCAAAGGTATTTTTTGGTCAGAAACTATAGATCCCTCAGCTGACAGTGATGTTTCCTCTGCATTGGGATTAGAGATGGACAAGAACTCGAACTCGAACCCAAGTTCGAGCCGAACAATTCGAGTTCGAACGGACTCGGTCTTCTCAAACTATCCCGAAACCCGATTTCTCGGACTTTCAATATTTTCGGTTCTTTCGATAATTATCGAATGTTCGATACGCGAGTAAATATCGAATCCGAGCGTAAAATGTCTATTATTCCTATATGCGAGTATCGAATCCATGAGAAAAATGTCTATTATACCTATTCGCGAGTTAATATTGAATCCACGAGTAAAATGTCTATTATACTTATACGTCAGTATCGAATCCGTAAGTAAAATGTCTATTATTCCTATATGCGAGTATCGAATCCATGAGAAAAATGTCTATTATACCTCTGCGCGAGTATCGAATCCACGAGTAAAATGTCTATTATACATATTCGCGAGTAAATATCGAATCCGCGAGTAAAATGTCTATTATACTTATACGCGAATATCGAATCCACAAGTAAAATGTCTATTATACCTATACGCGAGTATCGAATCTGTGAGTAAATGTCTATTATACCTATACGCGAGAATCGGCAAGTCGTTCATGGGATAATTATCGAATGTTCAAATGCGAGAGCTCGAAAGTAGCGAGCATGAGAGTAAAATCGATTTTTCGAAAGTCCTGGATATTCAAACATGTTCCCCAGACCATTTCCCAGGTCCCAAAGCCATTTACATTAAGTTACCATTGATATTTTAATTGTATTTCATTCGAACTTTTTGAACTATTTGACTCCCATTAACTTTAATGGGTCTGTTTTCAAACTTTCGAACTTTCCATATAGTTCGAAAGTTCGAAAACGAACCGAACTTTCGAAAGTTCGGCCATCTCTAATGTATACAAACAATTTGTTTTGTGGAAACCATTTCCTTTAAAAAGCAAGAAAGGCTTATTCCCTGACATCATTTTTACAAGCTTTTGTACCCAACTGAGGGAAATGCTTATTTCTAGGTTTCATTACATATCACCTTCCATGACTTCTACTTAATCTATTATAAACTGCAAACCTTATCATATCATAAATTAAGCACTTTGATGCCATTATGAACAACAGTTCATAGCCAACAATGTTCCATTACATTCTCATCAAATGAATGGCACATGCAAATATTGTCATCATTACTTCCTTGCACATTTGTATTGAGAAGTAGAGCTTTAAATATTTAAAAAGGTTATTGTGATGTTACGGCAGTGAAGCATTTACTGATTTTTCAATTCATCAGCATTCAATAAATGTAACGCTTTCAAGGCAAACCACACAATGAACTTTTCTTTAGGAAAACAACATTATGACATAGCAATCTTGCCAAATGAATGTAATTGACAAAAATTCATTGATAATGATAAATTACAAAGGTTAGTAGGTATGACACCAACAAAGTTACAGTGGCATTAAAGCAATGAGGGAGACGCAAATCTATTTCAAAGATAGAATCAAATATTTAAAAAACCCAGCTATAGCAATTAATTATTCATGTTAATACAAGTATCATAACAACTGTGAGTAGGGTTAGCACTCAATCATTTCCAAACTAAATGAGTTTTTGCATTTATCAGCTTCCAGTCACCAGTCATTTGCTAGCATTTTATCAACGCACTGTACAATGGCATAAACTATATTTAGAGCAGGAAACAAAGAACTAGATTTCTGAAATGAAGTACTTTTCTATATGCCTTAGTACCATTGTATTAAAGTTTTTTATCATTATTGTATTTTAGTGTCCAGTCAATTACATTATTAGAGACTGACCCTTGTGGACTTCTTGTTTCATAATTTTAAAAACCCACATATACAATATATGCATAAAACCCCAGGACCCCGCAAAACTTTAAAACCCCAATACTTTCCATTTTACAGAGGCTCCTAAATATACAAATCTTGTCTTTTTCTATTCTTTGTGCTTCCTCCAGGTGGTGGGTATCAGCCATGGCTGTGACAGTGAAATCACAGACAGTGATTTGGGGACCATAACCAGAGCCTTCACCTCTGTGGCTGTGTGAGCTCTTAACAATGCTATCAGAGGAAGCATCAGCAGCAGTGGAATAGGATCATGCTGGATAGGTACTTTTAGGAGAGTCTGGTGTTGTATACAAATTTTAGCTATGGGAGTGGACATGTCCTTTAAGATATTGTCACTGTGGTATGCACAGTAGTTTAGATTTTGGCCATTTTAACATGGACTAAACTAATCCCTCAAATAAATAAATAAATAAATAAAAAACACAATCTGCAAGATAAAAATGTTATTGTGATATTTTAGTACACAAACAGGGTTATTCAATAAAAGTTGTTTAAAATGGTGCTAATTTTGCCCCAACCAATCAGACCTTATTTAACATTTGAAAGCTAACATCTGATTGGTTGGGGCAAAATTAGCACCATTTTAAACAATAAGAACTTTTATTGAATAACCCTGAAATTGGACAATTTTTGTTATAAAGTATTGTTGGCAAAACGTAAAAGGCTATTATAAAAGAGAGTTTATATACCGTATATATTCGAGTATAAATCAAGGTTTTCAGGCTGAAAAATCAGCCTGAAAATCCAACCTTGGTTTATACTCGAGTTACTTACTTTGGAAGTCTGGCTGCAGTTTTGAACTGAGTATAGTCAGACTGACATTCCCTTTTCCTTGGGTCTATTTGCTTACATGATGACACTACTCAGTCCAGTAGGGATATCCCACTTCATACACAAAAGTGGATCATACTTTGACCTTTTATCCTTGGTTGGACTGTTTTAATTTCAGCTTACGGTTTCTATCTTGAACTTGGTAGTAAATTTATGAACTTGGGCAGAGGTTTGGATCTGCTTCTGTACTTTCTATATATTTTTTTTTCTTGCTGCCCCCTGATATCATGTGCCAAGTGATGATACACTGCCTACCTGTAATTTACACAGATGGCCAGCTGTAAAGAAGAGAAGGATGCCCAGAGAAGGTACCCACTTACCACTGAACTGGGGGTGGGGGAAGGTGCAGATGTTTTGAAACTACAACTCCCAGCTACTAAAGCATGCTGGTTGTAGTTTCCAAACATGTGGAGTGCCAAGCAATGAGGCTTTAGTTGTCTTTTAAATGGACAGCAGAATTATCATACATTCTCTGTCCATTTAAAGGGCAACTTAAGCTTCAAAACAATACAGAATCAGAAGGAGAATGTTATCTATTGTTGCCTTCTGATTCTGTATTGTTTTGAGGCTTTAGTTGCCCTTTAAATGGACAGTAGAATTCCCATACTGTAGTCCCATACAGTAATAGCCATACTAAAGTCTCAAAACAATACAGAATCAGAAGGCGGTAGTGGTCATAATTTCTCCCTTCAGTTTATTCACGAGTTAATCACTTTCATTTTTTTATTCAGGTAAAAATATGTATCTCGGTTTATACTCAGGGCGGTTTATACTCGAGTATATACAGTAAAGTGATGCATACTTTGGCCTGTTCTATTAATCAGCAGAAACAAATCAGATATTACCTTTACAGGTCCACATGATGGGAAATTAACTGAATTAAATGTAAATTATTATAATAAAAGTCATTCCTCAGGCCTCAGTTAAAGTTGCATTTTCCATGTCTTTGTAAAAATGTGATGTTGAGAAATGTTGTATATTTTTAGCTGGGAACAAAAGATCAAGGGTATAGTTTGCTTTCAAAAAACATTTGTGTCAGAACTTAAAGGGGATGTGTTATGTTTGATATATACAGGTGATTCTCTTTTACTAAAATTTCTAGGAATTAAGCCATTTATGCATCTAATTAATAATTCACATTCAGCATTTTTCATTGATAAATAGATGGGAAATATTGCCCATGGAGGACCTGATAACTGTGGCAAATGATCTTTGTAGTGCTTTAGCAGTTCATAAATTAATAATCAGATCTGTAGTACTGTAATTCTATGTATATCCCAATTAGGCACTATTTTACCACAGGGGGTAACACTAAAGCTAGAGATCGTAATGTGAAATCAGATCACTAATTCCTTCTAAGTGGTGACACTGTACATTAACCGACTCATTACTAGAGCTGAATGCAGGAAAGTCTTTAACAAGAAGCCAGGGACAATAAGAGACTGGACAAACCTGCTATAGACATGAACAGATATAAGTGACTATTAAGTGGAAAAAGCATGTTTCTTAAATGTTTTTAGCCTAATTGGAGTGCTTCCACAATTCTTGTATTGTATGTATTTATTGGGAGGCTTGGTCAAGCCTCCATGTGGTAATAGCACCCCCAACACACCCCTTTTCTGGGAGGTCCTATATGTCTTTAATATAAAACACTGGATGGCTTCTTCCCTCATTTTAAAAAGCCAAAGGGCTGGAGGGTATGCGAGGGAGCCTGTTATATGGATCCAGTGTGTAAGAATGAGAAATGCAAAAGTTTGTTAATCATAATCGAAGTAAAAGAAATTTAAAAAGGTTAGAAGTTAGGACCTTCCAGACTGGGGTTACCTTGATGTTGGTTGGAAGGCTTTTTATTCATGTGATCATAGTAATGTATACTAAAACCCCTTTGTTTATAAAGTATTAAAGTATGCCAGTGTGCAGATAATATGATATTGTATGGGACCCAGGAATGTGCATTGATATATATACCCCAAGTCTTTAAACTAATCAGCTATTAAAGGATTTATACTAAAAGATAATGGGAAAAAGGCTGTCCGTATAAACTGAGGCTAGGATTTGCACAGATTCATCAAAATTGGGCAATATAAGATCTGATGAATCTTGATTTCACCTCAGGTGTTAGGGGCAGAATTTGATGTAAACACCATCAACTTATCCTGTAAACAGTTCAGGCTGGAGGTATAATGATGTGGGGGCATTTTCTTGGCACAATTTTGGCCCCTTGATATTAACAGCCTACGCTACAGACTACCTGAAGGGTGTTGCTGATTATACTGTATTTCTTTATGACCCCAGTGTACCCATCTTCTGATGGCTGCTGCCAGCAGGATAATGCCCCCACAGTGGTTTCTTGAACATGACAATGAGTTCACTGTATTTCAGTCTTAGCGCCTTTGAGATGTGGTAGAATGGGATATTTGCATAATTTAACAAACCTGCAACCAACAAATCTGAATGGACATGAACATGCAACAAATCTGAACCAAGTTAGTGAATAGTGATGCTATAATTTCAATATGGACAAAAATCTATGAGGGGTGTTTAAAATACCTTGTTGAATCCATACACAAAAAAATAAAAGCCGTTCTGAAGGTTCAAGGTGTACCTAATGAAGTAGCCAACAAGATTTTACTATTATATCATGGCACCTGGCTGCATCATAATCTAGGTTATTCTCCTGGCTTCTTTGTATACAAACAAAGCAAACACCGCAGCCCACAAGAGTTGCCCAGTTTATGATGTGGATATGCGTGATGACATTATCTACACACACAGCTGCTTAACTTAGCTGATAATCTAGCTCTGCTATAAGACTCAAGCATTATATAAATGTGTATAATATTAAATATTTCTATTAGACAGATACCACACATGCACTTAGTAGATACATATATGGCTTTAATGTATATAATATAACACAATGACTCCTTTACTTTCAAATTTTGTAAATACATTTGAAATGGCCTTTAACTTGATCATTTCCTGCATATCATCAACAATTTCACACATACTATAAGCAGATGTCTCCTTTAAAATAAATGGTTTATAAATCGTTTTTCTTGGCAAATGCTACTTTTCTCTGTGATGGATACCATCATCAGAAATGAAGATGATTTAAAAAAATTGCCATTAAATTGATGGCACAGCTTTTGTATGTAAAATATGAAAGCAAGACTTTAATATTGAGTTTGTCAGTGCAAACATGCATGTGACATTCATTTGTTATTTGTGACATTTTTTTCATATTCTACATGCAAATTAGGTCATGCTGATATGAACAAGAGCCTGCATGAGTGAGCAAGCACAGATGTCCTGATACTTGATATAAAATACAGTTCATTTGTTATGAAAATCCAGGTCATTGTGGTAGGTCCATTGGCCATTCAATGTGCTCATAATAAATGGACTGTGTGGTTTGAGTTTAGTATATGAATAAAAATATGCTTAGATTTTTTTTTTTAAATCTCTTACTAAACAATTTGAACATTAACATCATTGCTGTACTTCTAAAAAAAATAATGTAAAGAAAAAAGGTCATTCTCATTCATTACTGCTGCAAATATCAGTCAAGAAAATGGTTTCATCTGAAAACTGCAGTACAGAGAAATGTTAAATTGTTTTTACACCTTAAGTGATCAGAGACAATTTACTATTCCATTTTAAAGGAGGGGATTCTCCGCCATTAAAAAAAAGGAAAAACGTTTGGACGGTCACGATCCCTTAGTTCCACCAGTATTTCGGGCTGCCTAAACGAAATAATGAAATATAGTCCAGTTGGCCCAAAATATATTCTCCTGTGTACATAACCGTAAATACCAAATAAACAATACTGTGTTTTGAAATAATTTGTTATTTGTATGCAGTCTTCTTTAATACCCCAATTGTTGTTGGCATTCCAGCTATCCCACAGAGTTCTGGTCTTGGATCTATGTATGCCAAGTCAAGTTTTTCCCATCTTATTCAAAAAGACTGGGGTCTAGCATTTGTAGACCAACCACAAAACATAAAAACATCTTGAGTCCATTATTCCTTCACCTACAAACTTTCCAGTTGGCAATAAGCAGGTAGTATCTTGCATATAATGTTTTTCAATTTCGATATAATCTGCTGGCAGTGTGCTTTACTCGTCTGATCGTATCATGTTATTGCACATTAGGTAAGCTGGTGGACAGATTCTTCACTACAAATATCTATTTAATTAACTCACAACAAATATGTTGTGTGGAGGTTGTTCATTTTTTAGTGCACAGAGAGACAGATTTTTTTTTTACCTCCAATGATCTTCTGCACTTGCCAGTTTATCTCTCATGTAACCTGCTGGTATTTGGTTTATGTGTTGTTCCTAGAACTTTAAACACCACAATAACAGGACAAATGATTGCTCAGGAGTCAGGACAGGTGCAGCAAAAATTTCAACAAACTTATTGCTAAGTGCCATGCTATGAGATTTTTACTGAAACCCATTCAAATTCAAGTGTTGTCTAAGGAAAACTGTATCCATAATTTCATTCATCTATTATTAAATAATGATCATCAAAATGTCTAGCCCTTAATATGATGCCACCAAATTGTTTTTTGTTGTGCTCCTCTAGATGTATGCCATGCCATATCATTCAATAAATTGGCTAATGTTAAACTTTAAAAGTTAGCAGAAATGGACTTTTGATATGAAATAATCTGTATGTCGCACTCTTGCAGTGAGTGTAATATAATTATGTTTGAGATCCAAGCAATCCCATTAATGTATAAGCTATTTTCTGTGTCATCTCAGGGTGATGTGGTTATGCCTATAATAACTGTGCCTATGACACAATAACCAGTCATTTATTTTGCTGTAATTCTTTTATTTCTGATGACCCCTATTTCATGATATTCACAGTTCTTATGATAATATGGTAATTATGATTTAAGCCCTAATACAGAGCATACAGTATGCTGCTCCTCTAGTTATCTGAATACTATGTTTCATCTTTGATGTCTTAATGCATTTCATACATCTTTCATTACATTCTTAGTAAACATTCATCTTTGATTTCATTTTGAGAATAAAAATTGGAAAAACAAGGCTGGCAATTGAAAATAAAAGAAAGCTTAGTGTGATTATTTATTTCAACAGTAAATGCGTTATTTGCACCTTAAAGAGAGAGGCTTTGTCTTCTGTGCCTTATCAAGTATCCAAATTCACATGTTTTTATTTGGAATCCTCATTATTTTCTTTAGCCCACTTTTGCTGCTATGTATCTTCAGTATTTTAAATAAACAGTCAAATAAAGCGAGCATAATGCATGTCAACATTAAGCAAGAATTAGGAATTTGAAAACTTTTTTCAAGCAGTGTTTTTTTGTTTTTGACTGACATGGTAAAAAAATGTTCAGACTGAAGGCTTCAAACTACTGGAAGACATAAGAGTTACAGTTAGATTTAAAAATGTAATACATTTGTTACTTGGCCAAACAATGTATTAATTTTGGTGAATGCGCTGGACTAATAAAGCTTTTCATTTGGCATTGTCAGCAAAATGACATGATATTTAAAAAATCTTTGCATTTGACTTTAAAGCAGGTAAGCAGTTAATTTACATTTGTTGTCCGTCAGTTACTTTATGGAATTTATGATTTGCTGGAATGAAATTGTAAAGAAAAGGATGTGGGGAAGACATTCAATCCTCTATCACTGCTATAATATTAAGCATAACCTGTTGGCTATTCCCCAAAAGATTATGCATCCTGTTCAACTAATACAGTTTCCTTCACTCCAATGTCATTTCTCAGTGTAACTGCCTTGCACTGGGTTCCTGTTTCATAATGCCAAGCTGCTCTAAACCCATTATAATAGCTTTAAAATATACAAATGTTCATGACTTCCTAAATCTGCAGATCTATATAAACACACATTTAGTAGTTGCCCATTGGTGTATGTATGGGATTGCGTTTAATAGCAGTCTGTGCCCTTTGCATAAACAAAACCTAGAAAAAAAATTGTTAAATGCTAGGACAGAAATGCAGATCATCTTGTCACATATTTTTACAATTCTTTTTTTTTAAAGCATGTAAATTTATTAAAATTAGAAATATATATACATACACAATATCTCACAAAAGTGTGCACACCCTCACATTTTTGTAAATATTTTATCTTTTCTTTGCTGCCCCCTCAAAATAACTCAACACATAGCCATTAAAGTATATATACATATATAAAATAAAGAGAAGTGATCTGCTTGTGACCCTGAGAAGAATTCTTGACCTTGTTTACATACTATTGAGGTGATGTACCAAGATCTATAACTTGTTTGAGTATCACAACACAGCAAGCTTGATCTGAGTTACCTTCCCATTCTGTCCTGTTCTGTTCCCATTTTGCAGGGGTTTAAAGGAGAACGATACCTACAATGCAAAGGCAGCTCCACAATTCCTATAATTGTTACTTAATAAAATTGTATGTCTCTCACATTAGGATTCAGCACCTTAGTAAAGAATGTTGAAGAGTATTTCATGTTACTGACAACCTGTAAAGTCATTGATGCTTTATTTAGCGTTGACTGCTTTTTTAGCATTGCCGGAGGGAACCCTTTACACCTGAATCCTGAGGACAGAGCATTTGGGCAACAATTTAAAAGTCTTGAAAGGTAAGATTTTGTCAGCTCCCGTTTTATTTCAACGTTTTGGTGCACCAATGGAGCAGTATACCAACGCTATGCTATACGTATTTTTGTAAAATGATTTTAAAACGTATTTGTAGCAGTACATGGCTTTATATTCAATCCCTATTCAAAATATAGTCCCACAAACATATAACGATTATGAAAAAAACAAATATGTGGCAGATATCCTGCTTACTGGAGAATAAAATTGTTATGGTGATTAACAGGTTTACTGCTTAAAACTTTGCTACAAAAGAAAACATTTTTCTGATTTACTGTTCATATTTATCTTTCTTTCTCTTTTCCTCTCTATTTTTGGAAAACCACTGCATAAAATGTATTTTCAAAATTGTGTCTTGCACATTTGTAAGAAGAGCAAATAAATATGAGAAATGTTGTGGTTTCCTTGTGAGACACACAAGGAAACCACAAAATTTCTCATATTTATTTGCTCTTCTTACAAATGTGCAAGACACAATTCTGAAAATACATTTTATGCAGTGGTTTTCTTGGATCTTAACTAAGGTGCAATCACAATTCGAAATTTTCACTACAGCTGTTACCCCACTACCTTAACCAACGCTATTAGTTTCTTAAAGCAGATAGAGAGTACACTGTCCATCAGTCCAACACACTTCTAAAAACTGAGAGTTACAAATTAAGTGTCATGAATATGTAATTTGATACTTATCACTAATTTGCATGCATGCTGCCCAAACTATGGATATCTGTACTGACAGATTATAGCTTAATAAAATAAATTATATACTGGCATTAATGGAAGAATCACACTTTAATAATTACATGAATATATTTAAAGTCTTATTTTCCTTGAGGAGCCAGGCTTAACATATATCTCATGTTAATTCCGGTAGCTAAGGACAGGAATTAATATGCTATGCATGTAAAAAATGGATAATAACAACTCTGATTAGAAAGGGTGATTTATCTTTAAGAATTCTGTATTGAAAATTAGCATCTGTGAAATTATGTTCTTTGATGTACCTTCTGTATCCAGCCATTACAAAACTATTGTTTGGTTATCTGAATCAGTGAAGATAAACCTATACCATATTTTGAATATAAGTTTAGCTTTCATTTATATTCTCAAACGGGTTAAACACAGAGGCATGCCCTATTATGTGCACAATCAATTTATTATTTGCATGTATTTGAGTTTTTCCATAAGTAAACACAATATTGAACTTGTCTAATTTCAGTTTGAGGGCTGTTTGGCCAAACAGTTTGGCTGTTTGAGTAAAACTGAATGTTAAACCTCAAATCCAAATCATAGCTTCCTCTACAGCACCATATTTGCCATATTGGCAAATCCCTGTATTTTATCAGGTTATTTACTGTTTGAGGCTTTGAAGTCTCACCCCCCCCCAAACTAAAATCTGCCTCACTGCTGGCCCTACTGTGTAGTATTACAAAAGCTTTACCTTTCTCCTCTGCTCTATATAGTTGTCCTGCAGGAAGCCCAGGAAACTAAGCAAAAGGAGCCTCTATCTGTGCAATAAGGTATCTGCCTCTTCCTTGTCTGGTGTGGAGCCCCCCCCCCCTCTTCCATCTGGATACATTGGTGCTGCCATCATGCTTTTTTTTTTTAATTCCCACATTGTAGGATCATTATAAAATCAGGCCAGAAATTTTCACACCTTCATTCCCTCAGCTCCTTGGCTGACTTTCAACCAATCACAGACCCGGCTGCTGGTCCAGCCTTTTCTGATTTTCCATGCCAAAAGAAACAGATGAGGCAGAGGCCGAGGAAATGATGGTGGGTAAATAAATTTGTGGCCCTATTTTAAAGATTTGAATATGGGGTTTAGGGTTGCCCTTTAAAGAAATTAGACTTCATAGACATCTCATTATGCAAAAACCTTCTGAATGGAGACTTGGTAGAGATGGCTAAACTTCCTAAAGTTCGGTTCATTTTTGAACTATAGAACTTCAGTAAAAGTTCTATAATTTCAAAAACAGACCCAATAAAATCAATGGGGAAAAATAGTTTGAAAAGTTCTGGTAAAATACAGTTAAGATAGCAAAGGTAACTTACTGTAAATTGCCCTGGGACCTGGGAAATTATCTGGGGAACATGTACATATCACCAAAACTTGTTTAAACACTAAAAATAATGGGGTGTGCGCTCTATACTCCAGTTTAACATGTCCAGTAAGAATGTCTCAATCCTCTATCTGTAGAGCATTTCACATGTGCTCCATATACATGAACAAATAAAAAGGTAAATTGGAAGAGACAATAACCACAGTCTCAGCTTTGACACAATGTACGTAATATAACAAGTTCACATAATCCTGCACACATGCCCTTTCTAAAGTGCAACACTTACTTTTCTCACCATCGGCAATTGTTGGTCTTCTGCATTAAACCTTTGGAGGGTTTACTGAACACCACATTCGAGGGTTAGGGACAGCTAACACTATATTTGAGGGTTATTGCCTTGGCTGACTTTGTCTAAGTCCCAGCATTCTCCCTTCTTAATTAGGGAGGTATGGGGTGATCTTTTTTCTTATCTTAGTTGTCCAGCAATAACATTAAATAAGCCTATAGGGATTAACTATTATTTAGAACTGTACTTAATATAAATCTTTTATTAAATACTGCTTATTATATCATGCAATAGCCCCAGAGCCACACATGCATTAGCATCAGGTGCTATATACACATTAGTAAGCATTACAGCATTAAGTTCAGGAGGAAGGTATACAGGTCTGCATTTAATCAACCTGAATTCTAAATCTGCAGAACAGTGACTAGTGACAACAGATGAATTTGTGTATTATTCACATAGATGCCCCCCGCTCTCTTTTTACCATATAGACAAACCCCCATTGGTCTTATAGTTTTTAATTATTTAAATTCTAACTCAACAATTCTAATTCAACAGGATGCATTTGGGTTTTGGATTCTATGCAATTTACCATTTATTTATTTTATGACAGAATATTAAAGTTTCTTAAAAAAAGGTCAATTGATTTTTTAATATATATATATTTTGTATATGCAATGCATAGATGAGAAAGCTGTGAGATTCTTTGATCAAAATAAAAATAAAAGTAGAAACCTGTAAGTCTTAATTGTTCAGAAACAGAACCTAGAGCAGGATAAACTCATTTTAAAATAAAATTCATTCTGTGAGCTGCATCCCTAATAAGTCTAAAAAATTGCAAATGAAAGCATAATCTCAGATTTAAGCTAACATGCTTTCTCATTAAAAATATAAAACAACAAGGAATGCAGATATATCCACCAACATAATGTTTAATGCTTAATTTCCCAGGTATCTCAGCATGATCTGAATAAATTATGCTGACAATACAACAATCTAAATGATAAATCAACGCAACCATTTTAGTGATATATAGTATGAAATGTAAATAATACCCAGCACTGCTAATTGGCTTGCTACCTGGCAACAAATAAGTAAGTGAGCTATTTCCCTGGAAAAGCTTTAGTTGTGTACCACCCTAATCATTAGGCATTTCTGGCTTGTAAGCGTATTCTTCTGTTTTATGTTTGGAAACTCTGATAGAGCTAAGGAATAAACTATGGTGTTCTAGATTTAAATGATGCAAAAGAAAAACAGAAGGGTTTGAGTACAAATGTAGAGTTGGAAAGCCAACATTTAATTGCGGGAAAAAATATAGTAAATCAGTATAAGGGGATTACAAACTGGAGTTGATTGACAAAGAAAGACAAGCTAAATGTTTTTTTTCTGGGTTCTATGGCATTAGCTTTACTAGAGTAATATAAACAGGAGATATGAATAATAATAAGATTTCTACATTGCAGGACTATAAATGTATAAAAAGGGGGAAATGTAGTAGATAAGACTAAATATAATAGATTCATAAATGTAGATATAATAAAACTAATGCAGGATTATTCAATAAAAGTTCTTATCTTTAAAAATGGTGCTAATTTTGCCCCAACCAATCAGATATTATTTAACATTTGAAAGCTAACATCTGATTGGTTGGGGCAAAATTAGCACCATTTTTAACCATAAGAACTTTTATTTAATATCCCTGCTGAAAACTTTTTCTAGTCCTCTTATTTATTTAGAAATGTAAACTTCTTTAGCACAGATTAGAAAATAAATAGATACTGTAGATAAATACAGAAAAATGTAAAAAGCCTGATAAAGCTTTCACAGGAATTAAACAATGTGCACATTATTGAATACAGGTCACTAATGTCTATTGAGTTAAGTACCTTCTTTATTGTAGCTCTATAAACCCAGTAAATAGCCCCCCCCTCTACATTCTATTGAATCTAAAATAGGAACCCTGAGAAATAGTAAAATATAATATTATCAAGGGAGTTCTCTTTATATCATTTTATTTATTTCTGGAATCTCTAAATTATATTTCTATTTCTTTCTAAATCTCACTTATAACTCCACACATCAAGCACTTTAAGTTGAACCTGGTCTTATTAATCTTCCCTCATTCAATTTCCATAGCATCATTCCTTTGTCTGTAGAGTAAACTTTCAAGAGTCGCACTGTTTTCCTGGCCCAAATCTCTTTTGTTTGTTGCATTGCTCATTTTTACAGAACAGTAAAACATATTGAGGTTTTAATTATAATAAACTACCATAATGGTTTAAACTGTCTTATTTCCTCTGCTTAACAAAATAGATGATAGGTTACCAAGCAACCATACAAAAGCTAGAGGGTAAGGGGAAAAACACTTATAAAAACAGTTATAGCATATTTATTGTCCACATGGCTGTGTTCATTAATTATATCACATGTGTTTATTATCATTATTTTAATCGGACCCATTTTTGAATGAAACAAATGTGTTGCAAAGTATTAATTTCTGTGGGATTAGTTATTGTAGCATAATTACCACTGATTAGTAAATAATCCCTAGAGATAAGCAATGCAGGAAAGAGGGAAGCCAATGTAAAAACATTGTATCAGCAAAACGAGAAGGAAGCAAGCAATGGGAATCCTTTGCTAATTACTGTACTTGTTCCCTTCCTTCTAATTACAATTTTGTTTGTGGTAGGTATTGTGGTTATACATAGGGCTGTTTTTAATTATAAATGTATGTAATGTGACCCAAAGGATTTATATATTAAATGCTGTTTAATGTGTAGGGATGTACCAAAATGATGATAGATAAATAAAGTGACACATATGGGTTGAGTTTACATTTTTTCCCCATTTGCAGTAGAGATAAGCACATAAAAATTACAGCATGTTGCACCAGAAATGTTCACAAATATAAAAGGCTTAACAGGTGGTTGCTCAATAAATACATATGTAAAGGGTTAACGGCTTCCCCCCAATCTGCACCACTCTTAAGCACAGTCTCCCAAATTAGCTAATCATATTCACTGCTCTCGTTGTAATGGAGATACAAACACAAGGAGCCTAGTTAGGATGTACAGAAAGTTTTTCCCATGATCACAAACATGAGGAATGTCTGTAAATATTTTCTGCAGTCTTCAATTGACTGCAATATCAGTTTAACCTCTTTCATTCCCGACTTTCAGACCACTGAGTTTATCAGTTGCTAGGTCTGTTTGCAGACATATTGGGTTCTTTGAAAACCCATGTGGCTCAGGCTTTTCAAACAATTATATATTTTTTTTAATTCATTGACAACCAATATGATATAATTTCATTATTTATCTGTACTGTAACTGTACTTTTTGAGCTGTTAAAAAAGTGACAACTCTATTGTCACTGCCTTGGCTGCTCTGCGCTCTGACACTATTTGAACATCATGTAATTTGGATGGGATGGTCAGACTGTGGTACAGTAATGCTGACAGTATGGTGGGCAAGAAAGGAAAGGCAAGAAAAAAAATCAACATATACTGTAGCTTATATAAATATGTGATACGTTATAGGAAAAGCGTAAATAATCTTCCCAGCAAGTACCATATCAGTGTCTATAAAAACAATGCATGCATATGCTATAAGTCATTCCAGGTCATAAAGTATAGCTAGACCTATACAATCCTCTTGATGCATGACCTAGTTTATAATAACACGAATGCATGCTGAAGATTTCACTAATTTTAATGAAGTCACGTGGAATGTCTCAAAGGTATGTGATTATTTATTTCGTCTTGGATTTTTTTTTAGACAGTGGCACATTGCAAAATTCCATCATGTCATATCTGTATTCCTAATGGTGAACTATTGTGTAAATATACATAACTGTATGAGCTTTATTTAGTATTGACATCATAGTAATGAAAATAGTTCTGGTGAAAAACTTTTCACTAACAAAATGAAATGATAGAAACAAATGAATTCAATGGTTGAGTAGATGCAAATGTTGGCATATTTTTTGAGTCTAAAGATTAAATAATGGTTGCGGAGGTTGATGGAGATAATAAAATACAAACATTTCTTTATACAAAGCAGTGACTGATAAAGTTTTGTGAAACATGGAGATATAAATTGTGATTTTGCTTTGGGTTGGGAGGTTCTATTCATGCTGATAAAGTCTGGGTAAAGAGAAGACTGAGACTTATGATGAAGATAAATGAGAAAGTAGAACCTGATGAAATATCCTTTGTGTTTTATGGGTAAAGACATTAGTCGGGTTGGATGTTGTTGGGTGGTAGAATAGGTGGGAGTTAGCGGACATGTGAATGAACCAAAACATGAACACAATTTTTTATTTAAATGTGTATTTATTTATTTGTGTGTATATAAACAAATCTTACAGTACAAATTAAAGCACTGGGAACCATTAGCATATTGTCAGGTAGTGGTTCACATTCTGGTTTGCTGAAACACAAAGTCAGAATTTGCCACAAATTGTCCCAATGATCTATTAGCAATCTAATGCAGCGCTAATGTATAAACGTGTGTTTTTAACTAATTTAACTGTCTATCATATGGCCAATATTCCCAACATAAGATCTACCAATCTGTTGGTCATGAATTAAAGTAGTCATGCCAATAATTCGGCTTAACCATAATTTTGTCTATTGAAGACTGCAGGATCAGTCGTAATTTACTGTCATGTCTGACAGTAAGCATCAGGACATGATGAAATGTACAGTATAAATTGGCAACATTTTTGGTCCAGACAGCCAACTTGAAATAATTGATTGTGTTTCCAGCCCTAAAATGCAACCTAAAGCAGGAAGAAAATGCAAATACTGTTCAAAAAATATTAAATAATTAATATTATAATTATAATGTTATAAATTATACTATAATTAAATTATTTAATTATTGTAATTATACTAATTATGCTATAATGTACTAGAATTGGGAAGATAGTGATTAAATAATATATCAATATATGGTTTCTCCAGTACTGTAAATGTGCCCATACACTGGTTACTTACCTGTAATGTTCCACAAACTAGATTTCCCAATCAGCTTTATGATTGATGTTAGAGTTTTAACTCCAATCATAAAGTGTAATCCAGCCTTGGAACTTTGTGGGAATATCACAGGTATGTATGTATGTTTAAATGTATGTATAATTTTATTTATAAAGCACCACTTGGGTATGCAGCGCTGTACATTATAAAATACAGAGTATACAAACAAGGGGATAAGTGCAAGCAATTATACAAATACAATTTCATACATAGGTTAAGAAGAACACACATATATATATAAACTGTGGATGAATTGATATAAGTGCAGCATGCCTTGGCACATTAGGAATGAGATCCGTGCCCCAAAAAGCTTACAATCTAAATGGGTGGGACAACATACAGATACAAGTGGGGGTACAAAGTGCTTGAGGTGGTTTGTTGTTTGATCCAATAAATATTGGCTTAAACAGCCTATTGCCTGCTAAGAATCACCAGGCAACAAAATGTTTGAACCAATATTTGTTGGATTGAACAAATCCAACAAATAGTGTATGGCCCATCTTAAACTTATAGACCAATGATTATTTAAAAAATACACATATTTACCAAATGAAATGAAGGTAGTTTGCTATTTACCTTTAATATTGCATAATAATAAAAGCTTACTACAAAGGTTGAAAAAAGAAGAAATACAGTTATTTTTAACTAAGTTTAAGTTTTAGCAGATATTGATCTCTGAATATTCAAATAGGACAGGGAAACTAACATTAATCAGTTTTATTAACAGTGTGATACCCTCTTATCCAGAAGGCAGGTGATCAATGGAGGGGAAATGTACACATGGTAGTTGGTAGAGTGTGGAATTACTTTACATCAAGCTTTGGTTTGGTTGGTTTGATAACCAGTTCGACATAATACCCTATAATACCCCAGCTTCTTTATAGCACTTGAAACTTAAAACACTCTTGTTGGTTGCTCTCACCTCTGGTGAAGGGCATGTGAGATTTCAGCCCTAACTATCAAGCTACCATATATGAATATACTGCCAGAAGCAATTGTCTTCCATACACTAGAGAATTTCTTAGAAAAGGTAATCAAAAAATGTAATTTGAATGAGACAATTGTCTTGCTAGCATTTAATCCAGAGGATCATCTGAAAGATGAAGAGAGGGTTAAAGTTGGAAGAGCAGCTGCCACATTAATAACCAGAAGGTGCAATTTGCATAGCCATAAAATCCAGGGGTTTGTACCTCCCCAAGGAATTACGGCACATTCCACAAGAGGGATGGCAGCTTCTTGGGTGGAAGTAGAGGGACCCCCAACTGAAATTGTCTGTAAGGCAGCTACATAGGTAATGCCATTATATGCTTGTTAGGCATTACAAGTTTAATGTTAAGTTAATTTCTAAAGCTTCGTTTGGACAAAAAGTATTATAGTCCATCTCTGGACTTTCATGCACTTTATCTTGAGTTATTGACCACCATATATTGCTTTGGTATGTACCATAAGTTTTATGCTGCCTGGCAAATAAACCTACGTGAAGTAGAAAAATATAAAAATGATAGATGGGGGGGGTATTTAGTTTGGTTCTAGATTATTGTTATTTTCTTTTGCAAAAACATGATGACTGCAATGGGAAAAACAGTGTTATGCAGTAAAATATAGCATTAATACATTTACTTTAACTACTATTCATTTCAGAAAGGCAAGTCTTAAAACAGTATCAAGAATGTTAAAGCATTGACATTGATATATTATAAATAAACTCTAAGTTTATTCCATAATGCTGTTCTGGCTTGTGTCAGATGCTAAATGCATGAAAGGATTCGTAAGGAAATTATGGTATATTTAATTTACAATATGTTTTAGATCTGTTTGGTTTAAATTCAAATGTCACCAATGTAATAGTGTTTTGGGAAAAACACAGCCGTCTTCCAGTTTAAAAAATAAATAATGCAAGTGATAATTGATTAATGAAATGTGCACAAACAAATCTCAGAATTACACCCCTATATTTTAAATCAGAGAAAGGTGTTTGTAAAAACAAAGTCCCCCTTACTAACAAATTATTGTATAAAAAAGTGCTAAAGAAACTTTTCTGATGTGGCCTTAATACTAAAACTCTGGGTTTAATTCATGAAGTGCTAGGTTTGCAAGATAATAAATCTAGATGATTACACTATCAAAATAAAAAACTAGGAAACTTTTTAAAACATGCAATTAAACAAAATGAATGCTTTTTAGTTTGGGTTTGATTTTAAATAATAAAGCAATTTTAGGATAAACCAACAGGCTATTACCCCAAGCACTATTGTTATGCTCCCTGAATATGTGCTGCTGTAAAACAGCCGTGAATCAGGAAAGAGCTGTAAGTGCAGCAAAGGTAAGTGGTACAACCAGTTTATTAACAAAACAAGTGAAATACCCTAAATAAACTAGCCAACCCCCAGAACACTAACTATAGCTGTAGGAAATTATGGTCAGGGAGGGTTGTATTAACAACATGTTTTCCCACTTTGCTCTTTTAAATGTTTTTAATTATATCTATCACTGTTCATAACCCAGTCAGTTTATAATAAAAGGGTGTGTAAATGCTCTATTTTTATAGTAAGTGTGCTGTGTATACTTGTTTCTTTACGTAATCTTTTGTAATTACTATATTATACACATGCACCTTCACCCACATGGGTATAGATGCAGCCTTGTGCTCTGTCCATTGTTTATGTTATTGATATTTACCCTCCTTTAGGGCTCAGTTTTCTAGAGAGCAGCACAGGCACACCCCACACCCATCATTCTGATAATGACGTGTGATCTGGGTTCTTTGGACAGAGATAGACAGAAGCACTTAGACGATTTATTTAAAGATATCTCTTGCACATAAGCTCCTGTTAGCTTGAAACAACCTGAAATTTGTACTGAGTTAAGAAACTTACATTATAAATACGCCAGACTATGGTAGAATATCAACAGCCTTGAAAAATATCATAAACTACAGATTGTTCCCAGGGGCCTCAGTAGTACCGTGGTCCCATCTTGGGAACACACTGATAACTTTAAAACACAGTGGGAGAAAAATCTAAATGACTGTGAATTGAGTTATTAAAACAGATTGAGTTATTGATTACTTTCGATAAGGAATGTTTCAAAAACTATTACATAATCAAACTGACTATGCAACTGGCAATGTATACAGATGGAATAATGCTCGCTCTTTGAAACGAGGTCAGAATAAGAATAGTCCGTATGTAGTAGATGTGGTAGATGTGGGCCTAGGCACTCCTTCAGGCAATGTGCCAGTATGCTTCAGGTGCTGCTTCCCTCCGTCCTCTACCCCAAGGACTTCCACGCTATAGCACAAGCAAACAAGGGTTGATGGAAGCGCACACCGTTTGTCAGAAAATTCTGTTTTATTGCATCACACAAACACACAACGTTTCGGAGAACGCTATGTCTCCTTCATCAGGTGTGATAATAAGAATAGGATAAGAACAAAAATAAAAATACCCAGACTAGGAACAACAAGGACGGCCAAGCCAACCTCGGACACAATACGCTCTGACACTGACACATCTGATAGTGACGGGGGTTCTTTTTTAGAGCTCTCACCCCGAAGACTAAGGTCAGACGGGGTAAGAGAAAAAAACATTTAAATCTCATAGCACACCCACAGATACATCTACCGCTAACTCTTCAAGGGACGAAATGCAGATTGTCAATTTATCCTCGCATATACTCTCTCCTATACAAAGGCAAGTCTAGGGGCCTCACCCTCTGTCCAGATAAACATGTTGATAAATTTCTGTTAGGTAAGGATCTATATTTATTTTTTAAGAAATTGGCATTGAAAGAACTCAAATAAGGATCAAGACACGAATGTGACCACTCTTTTGCAACTGCAACAAGACATACAACCAGGTGAAGGTAATAGATTTAAACCTAAGTCTACCTTTTGCCCTGCTTTGTCTAGTTTCCCATGTATTAATGTCTTTTTTCATAGCACAATTCGAGATATTGAAAATGTACCTAACAATAATAAAGTGGGGCACAACCTGACTGAACAAGAATGGTTGGCTCTGAAAGGCATGGCTACTTGGGAAGATGCATTGATTAAACCCTCTGACAAGGGAGGGAATATAGTCATTTAGCCAGACAGTGTGTTTCGTGATGAAGCAACTAGACAGCTGAGTAATAAGAGCAATTATAGACTTTTGCCATCTGACCCCACAGGAAATTTCCAGAAAAAATCTGATAGATCTTGCTCTGGAAGAAATAGTTATTTCTCTGAAAGAAGCAGCCTTCCTGAGGAAAGAGCATCCAGTGACTCCTAAACTGCCTACACTACCTCCTTCCTAAAGTACACGAGAACACATCCAAACCTCCAGGTAGACCCATAGTCTCAGGGATTGGGGGGATGAATGAAAATCCATGTACCTTCATTGACGGCCATCTCCAAAAACACGTATCATTGGATTCATATATCAGGGATACCACAGACTTAATTACCAAACTACAAGACATAAAGATACCTGCGAAATGCCTTTTGGTAACCTGTGATGTCGAATCTTTTTATACGAATATTGATCACCAGATAGGACTGAAGGCTGTGAGTTACTTCTTGGATATGGAGAAACATGATTTGTCAGGAAGACATCTTTTCATTCTAAACCTACTCAGGTTTTTCCTGACATACAATTACTTCACATTTGATGGGAAGTATTATGTGCAGGAACGTGGCACAGCGATGGGTGCTTGATGTGCTCCCTCGTACGCCAACCTCTTTTTGGGTTGGTGGGAGAGGGAGCATGTCTTTTGTGAGGATTTGATGTGCTACACCACATGTGTAGAATCGTGGTTCAGATTTATAGATGATGTGTTTTTTATTTGGAGTATAACTAAGAACATGCTTTTGGAGTTCCTTAGCATCCTCAACAACAACACATCCTGCTAACTCATAACATGTCTGAGAATCAGGTTGAATTTTTGGATGTTATCAATAAGAAACAGGGATGTAATCTGGCCACCTCTTTATTTAGAAAGCCTACAGCCACTAACTTATTACTACAATATGAGAGTGCTCATCCGGTACCCCTTAAGAGTTCCATCCCATCCGGATTAGGAGAAACTGCACCTTGGATGAGGACTTTATTGGGGCTTCCTATGATTTAACAGAGAAATTCATTGCAAGGGGATATCCCAGAGGCCTTTTAGAAAAAGAAAAATCTTTAGCTGCGCGGCAATCACAGGTTGATCTTCTAAAACCTAAAAAAAGAACATCCAATGATGACCAGGTGAGGTACATTACCACATATGGTTCAGAGTGGAATGCTCTAAAAATTATTCTTGGTAAATCCTGGCAAATTATAAAAAACAATGACACCACAGGACATTTTATTTCTGATTTTCCATCCCTCGCAGCCCGCCGCAGTAAAAACCTAGCTGACATGCTGGCCATGAGTCATTATAGACGTCCCAGAGTTGTACATACAGCTGGTCGTTGATGTGATATTTGCCTATGAAAGAACCGACACTTAAACATCTAACTTCAGAAAGTCGCTACGTCAAGTTATTATCTGATACATCTGGTTTAAAACTTGCACTATATTAACATCAGTTTCCAAATGTCTGGATGATTTCTTGGAATAACCTTTACCCTCTTCTGTTGGGGTACACCCTACACTTTTTGGATACATTGTTTGGATACTTTTTCTTCTGGAGCCCTTGGAAGCTATTGGTAGCTATTTTTGCTTCGTACTTACCTTTAACCATAGGCTCTGTTAACACTTTTGGTATCATTCTCGCCTTACTCTTTTGGATGTCCTTCTTTACCTGGTGGTATAAATGCCACTATGGAAAACATTAAGTTCATAAAATGCAAGTAACAGGAATAAATCAATAAAAGAGTTTTAATATAGGTATGTATCCTTAAAAGCTATACATTTATAAGCATATCAAGTCATATAAGATAAAACAGAATCATATGTATACACATTAAAATATTTGGTTATAACTTAACACTGAAGTCCATATGTTGAAACTGAGTCCCGATCCTGATATACACTTGTTGGAACAAGGGTTCCAAAGAACTGTAAATGGTGTTACATAAAATAAATAAATAGACTGAATCTACCTGCCACTAAGAGCCCAAACGGACACTGAAAAAAGCAGGTGAATCTGGCCCCCACTCCCTGCAGCAAAAGACCCACCGGGTCAACGAGGGATCCTAGGAACTGTAGATAAAACTAGTGCACTGGATCACCTCCACACTGTATGTAGCCTCCTCCTAGTTCCACTCCTCGAACCGACGCCAGTCCTCCACACTCGACACAATCCCTCCAAGCTTGTCCCGGACACAATACTTTGGATCAGTTAGCAGGGGAAGTGGTCACGTGATCTCTCCAGCGGTCGACTCCAAATGCAAGTCAGGGGGAGGATCGGAACACCAACAATCAACTCCGTAGGACTCTGGCAGGATCTATACAAGGATACATATCAAAAAGATACACTGTCAAGCACAATAGTATACAGATCATATAGATCAATAAAGGAAATGATGTAACATGTTTCATTTATAACAAACTTCATCAGGCATAGTTTTAGTTACAAATTGGTCACATATTTAAATGAATGGGATGAACCATTTGGCACAATATTCCCCAACAGACAATTATATATAAAACATAGCTAAAATCCCTAAAGAAAGGGGCTTAATTAAATTTTATCATTAAGACGTTTAGGTCTTTTCATAGGTGAAAATTAACCTTTGCTCCAACTTCAGTAGTACTAGTTTATTTTTAAAGTTGCCACCCCTCTGAAGAGTGGCAACATATAACTGATCCAAAATTAGAACTTGGCTACCTTTAAAGGTAGCACTGTTTTTTGATGATAATGCTCATAGATAGGAGGAGCTGGAAAATGTAATGATTGTTATAAATAAACCTAATATGCTCCATTATTCTAACCTGAAGGTCTCTAATTGTTTTACCAATATATTTAAAACCACAAGGGCAAATAATCATGTATACAACCATTCTTGAACGGCAATTAAGAAATTGTTTATATCTCTTCAATTTTCCAAAGGGATCTAGGTATACCTTGGAATTTTTAATAAATTCACAAATTTTACATGACCCACATTTGTACAGCCCTACGACTTTTTTGGCTGTCTCAACATGATTTTTCCTCAATATACTGGGGGCAACTTTTTAAGCATTTAGGTTTGGTAAAATAAAAATTAGATCAACTAGACTTGAAGGTCTTCAAGTCCAGTTGATCTAATTGAATACAACAGATATACCATGACCTGGATGAATGAGAACCTTCACAAGCATATTTCAAATCATTTTGGGGAGAAAACCCTCAAACTTGCAAGGCAATATAAAAAGACAGCAAGAAAATTGGCAGACTACAGAAACCACCTGCAATTTAACCTCTGATGCAGACAATAAAGGCTAGAACCATGCAGCATACGTCTCGATTCCACAGTTAAAAGCATCAGAGCCAAAAACTGCAAAAGGTTCAAACACAGCTCTTAAATGAACGAGTACGACAGACGCATTTTATGTTTGATGCTTTAATGCACAACATTAGTCAACTAGAACAGAACCTGGCCTCACAGCTATCTGTGGCCATCTGGGAAAGTGTGATGGAGTTTACCAAACAAGCACAGCTTTCTCAGCACTATAAGGGCAAACAAAGGCAACAGAACAAGTTCTCTATTCTGTCATCCCAGAACACCCCCAAAGGAGAACAACTACCTTGGATACAAAAGGAGGGAAGTGTCACTTTATCAAACAAGGAGGAATGGGTGAGAAACTTGTCTAACAGGACCCTGAACCAGCCAGAAATGTAAGTCCTCGCTAAGGGTTTGAATTTTGCCATCACTCCTAAAGCCATCCCTGTGGTGGATATTATAGCAGCCACAGAAGCCTCAATCCACAATAATAAGGTACCACA
Source organism: Hymenochirus boettgeri (assembly GCA_019447015.1). NCBI lineage: Eukaryota > Metazoa > Chordata > Amphibia > Anura > Pipidae > Hymenochirus > Hymenochirus boettgeri. Next base: position 119,282,611 of record CM033472.1, on the reverse strand, counting down.
GAGTGAGGCAGAACAACTTCGGCTTAAGGTATCTGTGGCCTTAGTCAGTGCTAAAACTCCTTCATCGAACCTGACCACACAGGAAAAAAGAGCCTTAACATCCCTCAAGAAAGATTCCAGTATCACGATTCTAATGGCAGACAAGGGAAGATGCAGTGGTACACAACACCTCAGAGTACCATGCTAAGGTGACCATGCTCCTGGCCAATAACAACACATATGAGGTCTTAACAAGGGATCCCACCAGCCATTACAAGAAAAATGTCATAGACTTACTACAACAGCTCTTCAAGTCCAGTTGATCTAATTGAATACAACAGATATCCCTGTATCACATTTCTAACTGCCGCTTGTTAGAAGTTATGGTGATGTAAATGTTAACACATTCCAGTAGTTTTAGGGGCAGGCACTAATGAAATTACTGATCAGCTGTCATTTCAGAATCTTTCTTAGTATTAAATCTTCATTGATCATGCTCAGATTCTCAGTACAGGGGAGGATACAAATGGTGTCACTTTACTGGAAGCATCTACCTTTCAGAACAGCTAATAGAAGGAGGAAGTGTTAACTTGCTCAGCACCAAAACTTCTGAAAAACAGCTGTTAAAAATTTGTTGCCATTAAAAAAAATGTAAAAGTCTACAGGCTTTTAAGTTAACCTTAACTTGTTTAGAGACCATATTTACCCTTTAATTTTCAGAGAAAAAGATTTTAGCAACACATTGTTGAGTAACTTATGGCACTAATATTTAGCAAATTTTTTTAATTTTTTTCTGATTTGTCTGCCCTTTTTTAATTATCACTAGGTTAAACAATTTCTTAAGTCAAAGCATCATTTTTATGTTTATATTAAGGACAATTTATAATGCATTGCAGAACCAGTGAGACATGCAGTCCAGTCTTGTCATGACATACACTGAGATTTTTTAGAAATGTTTGCAATGTTGGAGAACAAAGTATCACATGCTATTAGTTTTGTATCACAGGCACGTTTACCAGCCATGCAGACAAAAGGCTGCAGGGCAAGTATAGTTCAATTTAAATCCTTAAACATGTTGGTAGTAGGAAGTTGTCACAACTTCAGAAATATAAAGAATGACATTTGGAACAAAATATCCTTTCATCTTTCTTTGTTATATATATAATTTCATATGTTTGCCTTTATTCACAGTGGATTTGCTAGGGAACAGAACTGAAATATTATTTGATATTAAGGCTAGAAAAAAATTACTAGCAAATAACAGGAAAAGGGGAACTATTGAAAATAAGTCTGTTTGTAGAAATGGCTCTGCTATATATTATACATTTTAATTAGTCCCCTCCCATTTCCCAATCATGTTTTGTACAATAGTTATCTTATGAACATTCCAAGAGATTGTCTTTGTGGTACTTTAAGCATATTTACCAGCAGTTGAATTGAGCAATGTTAATATACTTAAGCCACAAATTAGAAAAATTCTTTATTATAATTTAAACCTGTATATGCAGAAATGGCCTAAGAAACCACCTGGATCACAGCTCATTGAATGAAATTTATTATAAGTAATAACATATGTTGAGCACAGATTATACATAATGGCTTATGTGTTTCATGACACTTAACAGCAATTTTCCATCTCAGATTTTATTGGCTGTGAGTGCAGATATTTTTAATCTGTGCTGTTACAAACCCAAATTCTGTGTGCTACATACTGCATTACCTACAGTCACCTAGATAGAACTGTGTGCAAGGCCTGCTGAGTTGTGTGTGCACAAACAAGCGCACAGAAGAAATACTGCTTTAAAATACCTCAACAAAGGCATAATTCAAAAGAAAAAATGGTAATTTATATAGGTAAATGTGGGCATGCAAATATCCAATTTCCTTACCAAAATTAACTCTAGAATATCCAAACTGGGAGACAGGGTAATAGATATATACACATTAATTGCGAATTAACAATGAATACATTTGCACAATTAATAGAAACATACTGTACAATGGAAGAAAAAAACAATAAATAAAAACTAAAAGCAATGAAAAAAGCATTTATTGTTCTTTGATTTAATATTTTTCCATTGATTATTGTAAAAAAAAATTAGATTTTTTTTTGATATATATGATATTTACAGTTCAGAATCAACAGGCAAAAATAAATATCCAAATAAAACAGTTAAAGGGCATGTCCAGCATAAAAAAAACAACCTTTTACAATCATGTGGAGGAGCTGACCAGTCCCGTGCCGCTCCTCCACTGCTCTGCATTGCTACTTCCTAGTCTCAGCTGTCAGGTAAGACCCAATGGGACAGCCTGACAGCTGTGACCAGGAAGTAGAGTCTTTCAGTCGAAAAAACAGGTGCAAGGGGTGGTTCCCAGGCAGCGGGGGACCTGGTCAAGTAAGTCCCTTCAGAGGCACCTTTAGCAATTATACATAATGTGAAAATGGGGTTTTGGGGGTACTCTACATGACTATAAAAAGTTTGTTTATTCTTGAAATGCCCTTTAATTTAAAGGTGAGGTTGGTAACTGATACCGAACTACTCATGTCATACAGACAAATAAGGAAACAATGCATTGTCTCTAAAGTAGCAGGTCTAGATCTGCACAAGCGGGGCGATGTATAGATTGCTGATATTGATCTCTATTGCCCCCTCAAGGTAATGCAATGAGCCAATAGCAGCACTCTCTGCAACACGAATGTGGTAAACTCATTCCGAATCTTTAACATCAGCTATCTACTGTCATTAAACATTCTGTCCTAAAATGCTGCTTTTGGCTGGGTACATTTGTTGCTACAGTTGCGCGACCCTGTTTATGTGCATCTCTGCAACCACCATTAACTTGCTCTTAAAGCCGTGTTAACCCTTGCTCTTAAAGCCACTTTAAGTGGATTGAATAGTTAAGAAAGCTTCTGATTGGTAAAGCTAGAGGGCACAGAATCAATGAAATTCTGGAAAACAGTAAAAAGTGCAAAAGTCCTCAGGACACCACTTTCAACACATTTAATTGTTACACCTTTAATTCCCCTTTAATATGGGCCAAGTATAACATTATTTAATGGCAAATAATATGTACAGAAATCAATCAAAATATTAAGATAAAAATATGCAATTGCATTTATTTGACAAAAGGCTTAGGGTCTAAACTAACAGCAGAAAATTCTCCATATCTTGAAGGAGAAAACAATGACTGAAACTAATTTTGACCCTTTACTATTATGCTATAATCTAGTTATGCTAAAAAAAATCCAAAAACCTATATTTGAATATGTAACTGAACTGTATGTGAATAGGATGTAGGTACAAACATCTGAACATGCATAGATATTTAAAACTTGATTTATGTTTAAGCAGCTAAGATTGGTAGGCATATGATAAGGGTCAAGATGAGGATCAAAGGGCAGACATGCTGTTACTTTAGAACAGCCTGAGCAGGTGCTCCCTGGATATTGGTCACATTATTTGATGGTTTATTGATTTAAGAGTAATATGATTGAGGTCCTAATGCACTGGGAGATGGAGTAATAATAAACACTATGATCAGTTTTTATGCCTTTTAAAGTTGTAAATAGAATACACAGGACTCTTAATACTGTGAAAGCTTCTGTTTAAAGCATGTTAAGAAAGCTATTATGTTTTATTTTATATTGCACTCCTATAAGCTTCTTTCACACTGTATGTGATGAGTTATTGGACAGACATGCATGCACGCAGAAGTGCTTTGGGAAGATGCCCCATATTGCAATACACTTAAACTTTACAAAACATGTCCTTGCTTTTTAACAATGCACGCATTTCAAAAATGACATCAAACCAGGCACAGCGTGAATGAAACATATTTGACTGTTTTTTGTTGCCTATGAAATAACTTTCATAAAGTTCCCAATCCCTAGTGGGAGACTCCTTATTAATGGCAGTAACTTGTGAATATTGTTCTTTTAATTATAATTAATATATAGCACGTTTAGTCCATGTTTATTTATGTAGCACACATTCTATCCAAAGGTAGATGTATGAACTGGGTTGATTAATTGCTACAAATACTTACTACACTTATTATCATGCATACCTCAGTGAAACTCCACCGGTTTTCTTGTTAAACATAAAATCATTGCAGCTTTTTATTCTGTAAATAGCCTCCATTTTTATGCCTGGGTCAGCACTTGATAAATAGTCTTTACTGACCAGGCATAAAATTGGAGTAATTGCCACATTGGTCAGTAAACAAGTGAAAAAGTATGATAAATACCTCCCAATGCACGTACAATAACAGTGATACCTATGGAAGTACAAGTAAAATGTGTAGTGCAGACAATGATAGATGTTTTGTTCACAGCTTTAGGTTTCAGGTTTTTTAAGTGAATCTTATTTCCTTTTTTTTTTTATTTGGAAAAGCAAAGAACCAATTTTTAACCTTTTCAGTAATCTGTTGGCACTCTGGGACATTACTGTATTTCTGTCAAAACGTCTGCTCCATAACAATAAATTTTACATTGATGTCTTGCTTTTCAAGAATAATTACAGTGCACCTTAAATGTTAGGCCATTTACTACTTGTGCAAAAGATGACAATAAAATCAATGGAACACAATTCTCAAAAGAGCATTCCAGCCTTCCCCAATGTTAATGGATTAGTGTGTCCTTAGAGGGGTAAGTTTATTCTGCTCCATTCTCACAGACCTCTAACAGTTTATTATTTTAACCCTTTACAAAGTTTTAAGTGACCTGTATTCCCCAGGGAAACTTTCAGTTTTTTAACCTCCCCTCCCAGGTTCCTACAAATACAATTAATGGTGCAATGTTTTAAAAAATGTTTTAAAAAAGATTACAACATCGGTCTATTTCAGTGATCAAGAGAGTCAAAACTCTACAAAGCAAAGCACAGATTGTGTAACGAGAACATGCTGCTCATGTCTATGACCACTATATGCAAAGCTTGGCATTAGTCACCGCCAAGCCTTCTCTGACAGCCCTGAAGTGAGGGAGATTAATGTGAAGCAGGGGTACTTTATTATTGTCATTCTGTTCTTTCACACTCTGCCTCTGACTTTCAATTTTGCTCTAGAATTAATTGTCTGCTCCCTACACTATGACTGATGTGGAAGGATACAAGTACCATAGGCACCTGGTTCTGGCCTTGACAATCTCTGGCTTTGTTGCAGGATGTATTGTATGTGGTCAGATTCAGGGACAGATGGCCATCATTCAAAAGATCCTAGTTACAGTATGTTCTGTTGGATTTCACTCAGGTTAAATTTACATTCCCATTTTCTAATAGATGTAAATATATACGTGTGTGCATATATCCACCAGTATGTCCTATATTAAATAATCTTCTTTGGTATTTAAATAATTTGATAATATTTTGTATATTATGCTGTGTACCATCTTCCCAAAAGAAAGGTACAATCTGAAAACTTTGCATTGCTCATGTTCAGCTTAAAGGGGACGTTCAGTGCAAAAACATATGCTTTTCAGAGAAAAGAGCAGTATTTTTTCATCCCAATGACCTTAATCTGACAATTCCGTATTTTGTCTGTGTATAAATAAATGCAACCGAAATCCTGACTTCCTGTTTGCAGGACCCCTAGTAGAGACTGTTATGGTTTGGCCCTTGACCCAGCGCCTGGGTTGATTCAGTTGCTCAGTAGAGATCGAGCATCTTTGACCCATCCAACAGCCAATCAGTAGAAATTACTGTTAGGAACATTCCAAGAAAGTGGTGCATTCTGGGAAGAAGAAGGACTGTTAGAACCTGAAATGTCAGCTCACTAATATCAACAGCAGGGAACAGCAAAGGATATGAAATCAACAGATTTTTCAAAATGAGAGAGAGTTTGTAGAATAACTAAGAAGGCATTACACAAACTAACAATTTAACAAATATTGATCATTTCCACTGAACTGTCCCTTTAATCAATAAGTGTATCTCTGGACTTTATATTCCATCTTGTTTTGGAAATGCAGTCTAGTAAATTTAAAAAACTTTGTTGTAGAAGAAGCATATATGAAAAAGTAATTATTCTCAACATTTCAAAATTAACTATATCATTCTAGCCAAGGATGTTTACACTGTTTACACTAGTCTTACCTTAAACTACAGCCCAGTTCAATTAGAATCCTTCTCTGAAATTCTGAGCTCATACAAATAACCATTTCTGTATTTTAATAAGAGAACTAAAACTTAAAGTAATCCAGCACTCTGGAAAGCTGCCTTATCCTTTTCAAAGATTACAGTTTCCCGGCACATTTCCCTTGTTTCCCTGACATTTCATAATTAACTAGGGTTTTTAAAACATTAAAACAATGAGTTATAAGTAGTACTTATCCATACAGTGCATAGAATTGGAATAGTCAGTAGCCTCTGCATATTTTTTGAGAGTATTGCTGTCATGCAAGATAAATACGGAAGGTTAACATTAGGATGGGAGTGACTGCATTGTTTGCCACTCTCTTAAAAACAATTCTGGAGAATGTTAGAAGTAAAATTTCACTATTTCAACAAACAGCAAAAATATAACGAATTTTGCTATTCCATGTAATTGCTAAACTGTGTGTTTTTTTTATGCCATGATACCCTGCATGTCCTTTAAACTGTGGTCAGCTGGGCTTTATTAGCCTATAATGGACCATGAATCTAAACACTGATGTTCCAGTGACCATTTATCATAGTGAAATTTGTTAGGAAGAGCTAAGTGGAGTAGGGAGAACAAGTTATTAGTGTATATTGTAACTGAGTGTGAATTCCAATAGTATACTAACAAATACGTATGTTAGAAACTGGCAAGTTACGTTTCCATTTTTTTTGTTAGTATAAATGGCACAGGGACCTGGGGAACTCGTACATATAACCAAAACGAAAAAATTAAAAAACAATTCATCTTCACATTTAAGCTGTTTTGGAGTTTCCACATTGAATATTCAAATGTTCATGAATTCGGGTGGTTTTCATCGTGAATCATGATGTCCTAGCAAGTTTAACATTCTGCTAAATCAAAGCTGTAGTAGCAACATTGTATCTTCTGCTTTAGTTACTAAATAGCAAGGTTAGCATCGAATTAACAAGGAGATTCAATAAAAGTTCTTATTGTTAAAAATGGTGCTAATTTTGCCCCAACCAATCAGATGTTAGCTTTCAAATAGAAGATAACATCTGATTGGTTGGGGCAAAATTAGCACCATGTTATGTTTAAAGATCAGGCTACACACAGTCTGGTGCATTCTCCATATATAAAGTATAGGAAGAACAATTGGGACTGACACATCAGCCCCAGATGACTCCCTATAATTTAGTGCATGGGCCAACCACTAACAACGGAAATTTTCGGTTAGGTCTGAGCATTCCATGGGCAACGGTAAATGTTTGTTGGCATCAGGAACTTTAGTTTCTGTGCTACACGCTTTAATAATAAAGGGGTGATTCTCTCAAGTGTGCACGCAGACATATAATATTTTCACTTTTATGCATGAAATTGTAACTAAAATCCATGTTTTTACCGTTTGCACTAGCACAGATATTATGATGTTATATGGGGCCCAGGGATGTGTATTGATCATCTCTTTTCTTTTTTGTTCTAATGTTTTGCTCAGATCAGTAGCACTTCCACCATATGTTATAATAATGCTGACATAGGAGTGTTCCCACAGCCCCCACTTTTTGTTTAAGAGATGATATTATTCATTTAAAATAAAAAAGCGTCCTGCAAAATGTCTCAGCTTTTTGTGTGAGGGGGTCAGAACAGCCACTTGAGGCACCAGTAACTCTACTGCATAAAGGTCGCCAGTAATCGCAGTATCAAGGGTACAGTTAAGCTTAGACCACTCTACAACGGAGAAGCATCGGTGCACGTTTCATGCACATTACTGTCCATTTGTGATCTGTGCAATTTTGCGTGTGCAATTTGAAAAAAAAATTCTGATCACGTGCTGTGAAAACTGTATGCTATTTCCTGTTCTTTTACACTGTGTAATGGATGCCATAGACGCTAGAATCACGGACGGACAATCTGCGGACTGTACAATTTTACTGGTGGCTGAAAAAACATTCCAGCCAGTCATGTGGGCAGATCATTTTCAACGGAACTTCAGAACATCAGATCCAATTCAGAACGGGTTTGAATTGGACCCCAACTTCATCTCTGCTAACCAATAGTCTAGTCTACTAGCTAGCCTTCCAATCAGTTTCTAAAAAGTCTACATTTCTTTACTATATATTTGTGTGAGTATATATATATATATATATATATATATGTTTGATTGGGAGCTGCCATGCTGTTTCCCTAAGACAATTTACATGTAAAGAATTAAAAAAAAATCCATCTTTTAATAAAACCTCTGCACTTTTAATATTATTATTATGTTAATTGTGAAATTTTGTCTCCTATTGCATGAAGAAACTTCAATTTTTCCAATGAAACTAAATTATTTTCATTGCTTTATTCAAAACAACTCAATCTTTAAGCCTCTTCTGGATAGATGACTCATCTCACAAATAAAGGAAAAGTCAAGAACCAACACAAAAATTGTTTAGTGTAAAAAAAGAAACATGTGCAAAGAAACCATTATACTTAATATTTTTGGAGATTTTCACATCCCCTTTCAACAAATATTTATGTAGAATAAATAGTAGTCAAATAACATAAAAAAAAACAACAAAAGATATTTTTAAAAAATCAATGTTTTGCAAAGATTGAACATATAAAAGCTATATCCATTTACATTAACCATGCAGTAGAAATAAATGTGAATGTGGCTTTATAGGACAACTAAAATGTTAATACAACTCCTCTCATGGTTTTTGTACCCACCCCTGAGTGTACAGCCATAGTTATTACATTTACTTGCAATGTCCTCCTCCAGTCCTTCTGGCCCCATCCCTGTCATCTCTTAGGACCAGGCCTAAGGCACGCACATAGGGGTCTTTATTACAGGTAAAGCTAAAGTCCATTGGCTGTTCCAAGGTGATGACCCAGCGGTTTTATCCTGGTTACAGCAACTAGGAGAGACCCTAACTTAATTAAAGTACTAAAAAATATTTTAAGTATTTATAAACAAGAAACAAAATACGTTAATTGATTTTTGCTTTCAAATGCTGCAGATTTTAAAACATTGCAACAAATAAATGACTGTACAAATGACCACATAGAAATGATGCAGGATTTCTACTTCTACACCAAGTTAGAAGGTTTAAATGTGCATTCAGTGTTTCTGAACCAATATTCTATATAAAAGTAAATAAAAGAAAATAAAAGCATATGAATTAGAAAAATGTTCATTTGGGATGGTCTTTGTCAGTTAATAAATAAAGTGAGGCTATAAAAAAGTTAACATATCAAGAAGGAGGAAATGATTTATTTTATTATGTTCTGGAGGATGCCATGTAGAGATATTTCAATAGATATATAGATGGACACATAGACAATTTAGACAGCTGACTATAAATTAACTTTAACAATCAGTGTTTATTATTCTAACATTTTCAATTTATAACCAGGTATAATATCCTTCAAACTTGACATTAAATATTCAGAAGTTACTTTAGTAATGGGTGAGCAATTAAATTAATCAATCTTCCCGGCCATGCACTGAACAGATGTTCAATAAATCCTTTCTGCTTACAGTGGGGGACAGGAAAGTCCACTTTCAGTTGTCCTTCAGTGATGACATCTCCCTGTTTGTCCTTTCTTAGGGCCTCATGGGCCATAGTCAGGCAGTTCTGCTGTGTTGTTTCTTTATTATAAATAACAGGCCACCTGGACTACCTGCAGTACCTGAGAGTCGAGGCTTAATGATCCTTCAGGCTATATTCTCAGCTCTCTGTTGAACCCAGATAATGGGACTGATGGGAATGGCAGAGGAGTGACGGATGGCATTGACGGATGACTCCTTAAGAACATGTGCTGACAACCAGTGAATATAGGGCAGCCTTGTAAAAAGGTCAAGACAATAGTACTTGTTTGACTTTCAAAGTTTGATTCAAAAGGATATATAAACAGATAGATAACTAAATATTTGTTCTTTTGTCTTCTTTTTTCAGATATGATTTTAATGTGTGTATTCCCTATCATATTATTTGTGCAGTTAAAATATTAATTATAAAGAATATTTGGTCATTTTTAAACTGAGAATCACAACTGTTTTTGGAATGATAATGGTGTGTATCATTTGCTGAAACTAGACCACATTTAATGTGTTGGCCTGTGCAAGACATTACTTCACTCAAAAAGGACTTTTTGTGATTGATTGCCTTGTTGGAACCATGAATTCTGATTGCATGAAACATCTCCTACATTTGGTTTCTCTATTATGGATCTAAATAATGTTATGTAACTCTTTTTAAATAAAGAGCTAGGAGGCACGTGCCATTTACAAATGAAGACCAATAAATATTTCTATCAATTCATCAACTTTATTATTCTCTTCATTATTCCACTGAATGCAATTTTATTTTGTGCCATTTTAGTGAGCAAAATACAGCATTTGAAGATAATTATTTAAAATGTCTGCATAGCCCATAATATATCACTTCAACCTTTCAATCTTGCCATTACAAATATGGACTTTATTCACTTTTAACAAGGCTCTAAAATGTGATTAAATGACTGTTTTTGAACTAGTGTTATCAAGATATATTAAATAGCCTTTGAAAGTTTACTGCTCTTCAGACATGTAGAGAATCCTTGACTGCTAAGACAGATAGATTTCGTTACACAAAATAATTCTACCAAGCTTCCTTACATTTTGGGAGTGGCAGTGATTTTGTCCCTCTTATGCTGAGACACGTAAACATCACAAGGTTTACTTATGTAGTAATTTGTTAGTAATAAAAAAATTGCAACTTTTTAAAAATTAAAACTAAAAAAAAGGGTAATTTTAATAGAAGAATGGGCATCCTTGGCACAATATGGTCAGCGTTTTTTGTGAAATGCCATTGGAAAGACGAAGTATTGGAAAAAGTATGCTAACTAATTTTTGGTTTTAGGGTAAGAGAGAGTTTTTAACAAAAAATATGGGGGCTTGATAAAAAGGGTATATCCACCATAAAAACTATAATTAAATATTATGTAGCTCCCCCCTCCCAACCCCAACCACATGGTTAGTTCTTAAAAAAGATAGAATAAACTTACTTACCAGCCTGGGATTCCGTGGCCTCAGCCTCCAAGGCAACTTCTGGGAACGGAGTTGCATTGGGGGGCTTGGCTAGAAGCCACATCTGTGATTTGCTGATACTTAGCCAATCACAGTCTAGAGATGGCCGAAACTCACCAGTTTCTTCCATTTCAGATTCCCTGATCTCTGGAAAAACCAGAAGATCCAAAAATCCGAATATGGAACGAATTTTCGATTATCATCGAATGTTCGTGGCTATTTTGCATGCCTGACTACTTCTGGGAGGAAAGAGAAGAGGCAGAATATTTACATAGGAAGCCACTCCTACTCTTCACTTTCCTGGACCTTGCACAGACACTGCAGAGGAACAATTTGGAGCAGAGGTGTAAGGTAAGGCTTTTTTTTGCACTATACAGTGGGGCCAGTATGGGGTTAAATTTTAGTTTTAGGGGTGGACATACCCTTTAAACTAAAAAAGCTTTCCCTGTTTTTAACAAGGTTGCAATCAAATGATATTTAACGTTAAATTAAATTCTTCTAATTTTAATATCAAAATACACTAGGTGTAGTGGATAACAACTTACCTTCCATGCTCCCACAATGCAGTAATCCCTTATTGCAAAAGGCTCTTAGCCTATTTTATTTGGAAAACACACACATAACGTTTCAGGGGTATTTCTACACCCTTCTTCAGAAAAAGCGTGTAGAAATACCCCGAAACGTTTAGTGTGTGTTTTCCAAATAAAATAGGCTAAGAGCCTTTTGCACCAAGAGGGTGGTGGTTTGTGTTGTGTTGAAAATGTTGATGTCGATTTAGGACGTGGCCAGACATCCGAAGACCAGCACCACCCATAAAGATTAGCACCAAGAGCATGCAAGTGTGGTGAAAATATTAATTTTTGAGTTAATCCCTTATTGCATCATGAGAAAGCAAGGAGAGTGCTGCAAGCCCTTGCTTTCCCATATGTGAGTGACTTTAAAGGCAAGGTCCCTAGCTTATTCACTCTTCCCACAATTCATGTTATGCATGAAGAGTCCAGCAGCTAATGTGGCATGCAACTAAAGAGCTAAAATGGAATTGCCCAGAAGCATTTTACATCTCAGAATCATATTTCGCAGAGCAAATAAGCTACCTACCATAAATGATTATTTTAATGCCATGTCAAATTGCCCACATCATACTGAGGTGATATAGCCATGCAAAAAAATGACCCTGCTGAAAGACTAGATTGCCTCATTTGCCTGTTGCTCATGGAGGATTATCCAGAGACTTTCCTTGCCTTAAATAGTAACAAAACTAGGGTTTGGACAAAGATTCCAAGCAGATACTTTGCTACATATACAGTACCGGTACATCTAAATATGAATATTTCAGTATTAATGATTGTTGTGAGACCTTATTTGTTTGGAAGTCATTTCAGGAAATAGATCACACCATGGTCTGAAGAATGGTAATATAATATTTTCAGCAGTTGCAATACTAGAACTATTAGAGAAATTCAATAAAAGTTCTTATCGTTTAAAATGGTGCTAATTTTGCCCCAACCAATCAGATCTTATTTAACATTTGAAAGCTTATATCTGATTGGTTGGGGCAAAATAGCACCATTTTAAATGATAAGAACTTTTATTGAATAACCCTTTATATGTTTTATTTAAAAATGTCCTCATTTTGCTGCTGGAGGTTGTCAGGTTTTACTTTTTGTATATACAGTAATTATGGGTAAAATGGACTACATTTCAGACCAAATGGCTGAAGGGTTATTTACATTTTCAGAAATTGCTGCTGGGTTTTAGGCAAAGGTCATTGAAACAAAAAGTTTGAGGTCTGCAATAAAAAGGCTGACAATGAACAATAACCCAGAGCTGAAACATTCCCCTAAAAACACAATAAGCTATAAAATCCCACTTCAGTAAATTGTATTAAAGTACATTTAAGCCTATTAAGAACTGGATGAAGTATCTGTGTGTATGTGCAGTGTCAGACCACACCTCCTGATCTCAGTCACATGCTTCCTTGCTTTATCTGTCCTGTAAAAGGATTGGCTAGAGATTATTAATGGGTGTGACCAACTGTAACATGTTTCTGCCATAGCTAAGGACTGAGCATGTGCAGAACATAATGGTTGTTGACCTAACTGTGTGATACTAGAATGCTGAGAAATAAAGCACAAACCATATGTTATTTAGGTAAATTTCTCAGCTCCTGTATCAAAATGAGAGGTAAGACAAAGATTATTAGTTTTATATCAAGGTGTTCTGCCTTCTGGTTTAGTGTTGTTTTTTTGGCTTTAGTTGTCCTTTAACCTTGCGTACTTGGTATGATAGTGTTGGTGACTGTCCCTTATTTTTCATTCATCCAAGCAGATATTGACACAACAAGTCTCATATATGTAGAGAAGAATAGGGTTGTATCATGTAATATCATGTAAGGGGAGAGTTTCTGCAGAATTCAAAGTTAACCTTTCTTACCTTATCCAAAAGTCTGATGCTGACTATATAATAATAAGTATACTCACCTCCACGTGTTCCTGTGGTGTTAAAAAAACAATGCATTATTACATATGAGATTGGTTTAATCAATCTAATATCTATTTGGTGTATGGTAAGTATAGCTCCCTCCCCTTTTCTTATGTGTATTGGAGATATTTGCAATGTTCTTTCCTGTTTATGTCATGTCCAGGTGGTTTCTGTATATTCTACAACTGTTAAGATAGATGTTGCAACTATTGCAACTATTATTTTAATTATTCTTTCATGTACAAATATACAGTGCTAAAATCTCAAATCTGGATTTATCACACATTTGTTATAATAAAACAAATGATTTGCTTTTCAATCGAACAAAATCAAACAACTGGTTTATCTCAGTTTCTAAGTTAACTTCTAATGGTTAACCCATGTGTTGATACCTGGGACACTTGTACATCTGTGTGCCCTTATGTTTGCTGTGCTCTGGAGAGCATCTTTTATGTTTGTCTCTTCATGCTGTTTTAATCTGAAACAAATGATTGCAAGGAAAAAGGAGCATTATCACCTTGGCAAAACATCAGGAGTATAAGGGAAAAAAAGCAGAAAAGAGTCTATGGGCAAATTTATCTTCCACTGCTACAATCAATCTCTCACCTAAGAAATACACAATAACTAGGCAGGAACAGGCCAAGATTTATAGGCTGGGAACATGTACACTGACCAGCATACACCTACCCTTCTTGGCTCCCTCCCTGACAGAATGGCTCACTCGAACCATTAGAATGATATACTGCTTCTCCCTACTGTTTTACAAGTACATTAGCTTTATTTAATGAGATCTCAGAGTAATTTAACAGATGTATATAGAACATGAGACTTGGAAAATTCTTGCTACTTAAGTACTTTGCCAAAGTAGGATAAGGACAGGTGAAATAATATACATGCCTAATGCTTAATTGAAATAAATGTTTAAAAAAAAAAAAAAGCTATTGACATAAAATGAAGCAATCATATAAGATTTGAATAGTTTTGATTGCATAAAACACTTTTATTCTTTCTTGCATCAAACACATAAACAAGTCTATTTGCATGAAATAAAGTACAATACTACTATACAGTTATTGGTGATTAAATAAAATAATCAGAAACTGCAGATTAAAATGACACATAACTTGCCTTTCTTATTACAGTAATATAAAGATTATAGAAACTTTCACTTTTAAACAGGCCAGTCCCTATTTCTCTAGTAATAGAGTTTTCTTGCTCTTCTCTTCCTCCCTAACAGGGTGATGATATATCTTAACCAGCGCATCTTAAGGTGGTCATAGATGGATAGATATTATCTGGTGATCGCAGCCAATAATATTGATCAGGCAAAATTTTTGCCAATCCTGAAACAAAATCGGGCCAATTTCATCAGCAGGCACCATACACGGGGCGATAATTAGACAATACCCGGTATTGGACGATTGTATCACTGCGTCTATGGCCACCATTACCTTCCCTTTGAGAGAGTTACAGCATTGTGAGATCACTGCCAGTTAAGATGCTCTGGTTTGCGTTTCCAGGCACCACACTACTTAAAAAAGTTTGGAAATAGCACAAGCAGCGTAAAATCAGTGTTAGCCCCATTTTAACCCCGATAATGCATTGAGAAGTGTGACTTTAACACTGATTTGGCCGTTTTGCACCAATTGTAGCATCACCCCCTTATTATGTCTAATGAGGTAAACCAGACGGTGGGAAGTTGTAAAGTACCTTTATTTTGCTGCCAGTTGCGCCAAAATGTATAGACACGTGCATTAGTAATCACATCAATTATGTAGGCAAGTTGTAAGTAATATGAAAAATGTCCCACCATGCTCTTAGTGAGTGCTTGCTTTCCCCTGATAAATTACTGTCCTCAAGAAACTCAATAGAGACACAAAGGTAAATAACCAGATTGACACAAGAGTGAAACTCTGGTGCTATAGAAGTGCACATTTATTAGTGGGGGGAAATAAATGCTTTGGCCTCGTCCAGTCTTTCTCAAGTGTATGAGCATGCAGGTATAAGGGGAAAATCACTAAAAGAAAATGAAGAGTCTGTCAGAAGTACCAGTAACTGTAACATACCTCATATGTAGGCTGTATCTATAAAGGCAGGTTAGATCTATGGGAATAAGATAGATAACACAGACAGGGCGATGCACCAACGGGCACACTGCTCCGGTTTTGGAGTTTAAGTCACGCTAACCGGTGTTATATCGGATAGCTTGACTTAAACTCCTTCCTTGAGGCGGCTGCGTGGCTAATGCGAAAGTTAACCTTGCAGCCGCCGCAAGCGATGTTATATGCTGAAATAGTCGTTTTATTGCGGCACTTTAAACTAAAAGTGCTGGAATAGAACAGCGCCAGGTAGCATATAACATTGCCGGGCTGTTTGCACCGGATTGCCGATAGCGGCGCTCGGGGCATCGCCCTGAAAGTTAGATAAAGCATTTAAATCTCTTGTTTAATTAAAATCAGTTGCAAAGTGTTACATTTACTGATCCAGATACATTTTTCTTGAAATAACAGTTTCTAATGTCCTGCCAAATGCCACCTTGCAAATGTGTACACTGTGTGAAATGTCTAGATACACTGGTGTGGGAAAAAAATCCCCATGTTCAAATTCATAGGTATACAAACAGTATTCTTGGGAATCAGGGGAGGTAATCTCGATCAGAAAATCCTCCAAACGGAAAGCCGTTGGATATTCAACTTAAAAACTCTCGTACCTAGGGGGCTTAAAGATGAACTTTCATATGTGAGCTTTCTTTAAGAGGATCCAATATGTGACTTGCCCTCTAGTTTGGGTTAGAGTTGAGAAAAAGGAAAAAGTTCACCCAAATAGGGTGGGCGATAGGGGGAGACTCCTCAAAGGTTGAATACCTGACTAACCCTAGGCATCTGTCATGGAGCTTCACCTCTCCGCTAGATATAGCCACGCACTGAATAGTGAGGCATGTGGGGTACCTAGTATACAGTGTAATTAATAAAGTTAGGATGTCGTTAATGCATTCGCATATCATAGTTAAAAGTCTTGCCTTATACTTATCCCCTATTAAGTGGTAAGAATGGACTGCACATAGAGAGGTATGATAAAAATATAAGGCCATTTAACCTCTCCACCACTAAGTTGTTTTATGGGACACTATCTCTTTAAATATTGTCTTTAAGAATAGAGGAAATGTTGAGTGACGCTACACCCTGAGGAAGCCCACAGGTGTAAATCATCACATTGGTAATGCGCGTCCGGTGACTCACATATAACATTGACATAAGAATTTAGGACACATACGACAGGTTTAATTAGCTTCATTTTTGGATACAACAAGCCCTCCAGCGCCCCTGCGCGGGACCACACCTACTCTGGCGGTTGAAGTCGCGTTGAGGAAGGAATTCCCCGGGAGAAGGACCCATACAGCGGAGAGTCTGGTGAAGTTTGGCCCTCGAGAGTTAGCCTGGAAGTCGTAGTCCCCGCGGCGGATGGTATAAACCGGGGTGCACTCATGGAGGCGGTAACTGTATTACCTTGTTGCATTTTGTGCATTAAACGGTAGACAACAGATACTTTTGTGTATAGTATCTGTACTGATAGCGGCCATCTTAATATGCAAGAACTGTAATTGTGTAAGGACAATTAAACCATTTATGTGAACAGCCACGCTACTTACATTTACCTATACTGTTTCAATTGGATTGCAACAATCTATATCGATTAAGGCATTGTCACATTGTATTGTATATTTATACTTTGTATTTCCATTTTACCACACATTGTTCTGTACAACTGGTTGTCTCCATTAGGTCTGTGGTATTTGTTGTGCTCTGAGGGGTTAATTAGTCACGTCACGGGGGACGCCCCGACTTTAGAAGTGTGTAGGAGAGGGGAGGGTAAGGGATTTACTTTAAACGGTTTTGTGAGGTTTGATTTATATGGCTAATAAATCATTTTTGAACCTGCTTTATAGTGTGGTGCTCTATTATAGTATCCTGTATTCGGGGACTTAGGGAGGGCCCTCCATTTTGGGATTTTGATTGAATTTATTACTGAGAGCACTGCATGATCAGTGGCTTTACATGCAGTAATCATCAGTGCGGCTGTGCAACAGAGACCCCAATTTGTAATATAGCATGATTCCAGCATGAACCACCTTATAGTGACTTTATTTTTGGATTAAATATGTACCCTTTGAACTGTTAGAATTTTTACCTTCAGACTTTGGGGCACTGTATGACTTTGTACATATGGGGCTTGTGTGAACAATCACTATTACTAATGGAGCTAACATGGACTCTATACCCTGGGATTGGATTTAATTGTTCTGACTTATCTGACTTATTAAGTGAAGAGACTGAGTTGGCCTGGTTCAGAATTAGGCTGGGTACACATGGAGGGACAATTAGTCCCGACTGAGCGCTCGCTACAAATGTCCGTCGTTCGCGACAAATTCTGCCGTGGCCGAATTTGAGAACGATCAACCGTGCGGCTCCATAGGAATCAACGAACGACCCCTGGGTGAACGCATACACACGGACGTTCTCTGGCAAAATGGACTTTTGTCGCATGTAGCAGTGAAAACAGGTCAAAGGCACTCAAGTTGAAATATTAGCTTTTAATGTTGATACATTTCAGGAATATACAACTCCTTCTAAGATATACAGGCTATGGTGATATGCAGTAATTTACCCATATATAGCAAAGTTTCAGGTTTTAGCTTTAATATGAGTTTAATGTGCATGCCCAAAATTACAATGTTGGCCATTCTTTGCAGTGAAAAGGATGTTAAAAATATAACGTGATCAGCAGGCCTTCTGGTTCCTTCCCACTCCAGCAGTGGCAGATCTAAAACACATGCTAGAGGAAGATGAAGACTGTAATGCAATATGAGTTTGCAGAAATAGAGGGATAGGGGAAGAGAACACAGATTGTGGCTCTTTGTGCGTTTTACCCTTTTGTTTGCAATGTTTACAGTACAGTTACACTGACTGTATATTTACAGGTCAAGAAGATACAGAGATTGCTCTCTCTTCAGGATACACAGTGCCCACAAATTACTGATTATATAACCGCAGTGAACTTTTGTTTGCATTCCTTTATCTTAACATTATCAAAGATGTGTTTTTGTACAAATAAAAATTATTTGTATGGTAAAGTTTTTATTTTTTTACTCAGGAATACATATTGTTTATTCTACACTGGAAATGTTACTTATCTGTACATTTTTGCTTATTTGTATGTATGTGTGTATGTATTGTTTATTTATAAAGCACCACTTGGGGATGCAGCTCTACAGTAATTGAATACAATAAAGTCATACAGGGGGATAAATACATAGATAGTTTCAGTACATAAAATATATAATTATATAAATAGAATTGCTAGGGCTTTTGCATGAGAGGTAAGAGGTCCCTGCCCCATAGAGATTACAATCTAGTTAGGTGGGTAACATACAGATACAATAGAATGGGTTAAGTGCCGTATAGTGAGACGTATGCAGTGCAAATAAAACAATCATATACTGTGCTGGTTACCAGATAGGTAGGATGTAAGGATATATTTAAA
This sequence comes from Hymenochirus boettgeri, assembly GCA_019447015.1. Classification (NCBI taxonomy): domain Eukaryota; kingdom Metazoa; phylum Chordata; class Amphibia; order Anura; family Pipidae; genus Hymenochirus; species Hymenochirus boettgeri. The sequence continues at coordinate 119,263,464 of CM033472.1, read as the reverse complement.
CCTGCTAATTGAGGTTTCTTGACGTAGAGACTGGGGATTCCAGAGGATGGGAGCCACAAGTGAGAAAGGTTTAAGGCGAGAGGAAGCAGTACACCTGGGGTCTGTACAGGAGCTGGTTCTGTGATGAGAGGAGGGTACGGGCAGGAAGAAAGATTTTGTATTCAATGTGCTGTTTAATGGGGATCCAGGTTGTTTAATAATTACATAAAAGGAATGCAATAAGACATGAGCCATATTATAAGCAAATATCCTTCCACAGTAACATATAAAATTAGAATCTCTCAGAGCCTAAAATACACGTTTTCTTCTTAATCAATAATTGTTGTTATAATGTGCTTTCAATTTACAATTTAAATGGACTTGCACACTAGTTACTACAAGGTAGTTTTCATACATATAAACAAAGATATGTTTCATTACATGACAGGGATATAATCTGCTTTCAAACCCAGCCTTTATTGATTAACAGTGGAGACAGATAATGTAGTTCCTTCCTTCTCTAAGCAATTGACAATGGTGTGTTTTCCTTAAAAAAGAAAACGCCTGCATTGACCTTGAAACAGAAAATAGACTTGTCTATTACTCTAACCTATAGGAGAATTAGATTGTTTATACCAATGGTGGCAAACCCATTACTTATGTGCCAGAGGTGGCACTCAGAGCCCTTTCAGTGGGCACTCACGCACAGCAGAGTTCACCAGAGTTTTTTTTACTAGAAAGCCAGAGAGACATGACCGAGTCTGCTCCACTTTCTGCAGTGCAGAGCTTGACATAGTGTAGCGACTGTCTGTAGCAGAGAGAGGTCAAAACAAGTATAGATTCACTCTAGCACCCTAGGATGGCAATTGGCAATAATCAGTTAGTGCAATCCTCCAAACTCCCTCTACCCTGGGGTTGATGGAATCCAACGTCAAATCAAATTAAGAGGAGAGCACTACATCACTGTATCAAAATTTATTGAGCAAACAACATTCCCCTGGCACCAAACAAGCCAAGGGGAAAAGGAATTTCTTATCCAAAATAAAAGAAAATTAATTTTATGTTTGTGCTTTAGTTCAACTCTGCTTAAGTCCTTGTTTTGTATCTCAAACTTTTGTCTGATAATGTAGGGGTCAGTGGCGTATCTACGTTAAAACATTCGGGGCACGTGCCCCGGATGTTTTGCAAAGTGCCCCGATTGTTTTCCTGACTTGTGCCCCTAGTTCCGGCTCCCCGCTGGACTCTGTCGGCGCGATGAACGTCACGTGCACGCCGGCGCGATGACGTCACGCGCGCGACGGCGAACAGACAACGGCCTCTGCGCTCCCGGCCTTCTCCTACTAGATAGATAGCATAGTTAATAGAGCGTTAGATAGCAGCGTAGATAGATAGATAGATAATAGCAGGTTGTAGAATCGCAGAGTTTAGATGATCGATAGATAGATAGATAGTAGCTAGCAGAGTTAGATAGATAGGATAGATAGATAAGTTAGAATGATAGATAGCAGAGTTAAGATAGTTAGATAGATAGATAGCCTAGACAGCTAGAAAGCAGAGTTATATAGATAGATAATAGCAGAGTTATATAGATAGATAGATAGCAGAGTTAAGATACGATAGATAGACACAGATTAGATAGATAGATAGCCAGAGTTTAGATCGATAGATAGCAGACTGGTATAGATAGCACAGTTATTTATATAGATCATAGATAGCCGAGTTAGATAGATAGATAGATATATAGATAGATAGTAGATAGATGATAGATCGCAAGTTATATAGATTGATAGATAGAGAGTTAGAAATAGATAGATAGCAGGTAGATAGTAGATAGATAGACAGAGTTAGATAGATAGATAGCCAGAGTAGATAGATAGATAGCAAGTTAGATAGATAGCCTAGATAGATGATAGATAGATATAGAGAGATTAGATAGATAGATAGGCAGAGTTATATAGTATAGCAGAGTTGTAGATATCGATAGATAGATAGCAGAGATTAGATATAAGATTGATATAATTCAGAGTTAGATGATAGCAGAGTTAGATAGATAGATAGATAAGCAGGTTAGATAATAGATAGCAGAGTTAGATAGATACAGAGTTAGATAGATAGCAGTAGATAGATGATTAATAGCAGAGTAGAAGATAGATAGATAGCAGAGTTATATGATAGATAGATAGATAGCATAGATAGATAGAAAGATAGTTCGATAGATAGCATGCAGAGTTAGATAGATACATAGATAGCAAGTTAGATTAGATAGATAGCATAGAGAGCAGAGGGACAGATACGATAGATAGCAGAGTTAGATAGATAGATAGCAGAGTTAGATAGATAGATAGATAGCAGAGTTAGATAGATAGATATACAGGAGGAGAGGGACAGATAGATAGGGGCAGAGGTCCATGTAAAAGGTACAAGAAGGTCTCCCTGGCCAAAGGTATGGCCAAGCGCCTGACTACAACTGACACAACAGTAAGTTTAAAATTACGCATTGCTACCAGTATAATGATATTGCCATTTTACTGTGGCCTTGTGTCATTATTTGTGTCTCTCTATCCAAATCTCTATCTCTGTCTGTCTATTTCACTGTCTTCTGTCTGTTATCACTATCGGGCTGTGTGTCTTTGTTTGGTTATCTATCTGTCTGTCTGTGTCTTTGGGCCATCTCATTAAGTACTTAGTGGGTGTGTCCTAATTGGGGCGGAGAAAGGGGCGTGCCCTAAAAAATTTTGCGCGGCGCATGGAGTGCCCCCGGGTGCCCCGGATCTTCTTAGACCCTAGATACGCCCCTGGTAGGGGTTAATGGTCACTGTTTTAGGCTGGGTACACATGGACAGATTTCTCAGCCCGATCGATACTTCTGTGTATCGGTCGATTGGGGCTAAAAATCTGTGCTGCTTTCGGCCGCCACCGTGACGGATGTTGGTTGCCCGTTTGTCCAGATCGGACGTGACAGTAAATCACAGCCGATTGTGCAGTTCCTTATGGGGCCGCACGCTTGTAGCGAACACTCAGTCGTGACAATATATCCCTTTGTCAGTACCCAGCCTAAGATCTCAAACTCCTGTGTGGTAATGTAGAGAGAGGTTAATAAGTAATCTATAATCGTTTCTATCAACTGTGTCTGTCTGTGTCTGTTTTCTTTTCTTTTTTTCTAAAGTAAAATCTTTTCTAAAGTATTCAGGTTAAACTATTGTGTTGGCACTGTGCAATAAGAAAGTGGGGTTTTGGCAGTTTTGGGCACTCGGTCTCTAAATGGTTCACCATCACTGATTTATGCAAATTATTCAAATGGAGCTGCCCCAATTGCCCAATGGTCTAAATGACTATTTCTTGCAAATTAAATATGTTTTGCAAGAAGATATGACTAGGTAAAGCTATAGGAAAATGAAACAACCTATGTAGACAAGGTGAGAAGTTTTTTTTCCCACGAATACCCTGATGGGACCTGTCAGGAAACTGCTACATTACAGGTGGGGATTTAAATGCATTGTTCAGTGACAGTAATGCTGGCCATGCACTGTTCTGATATTAGGACATTTGATATTTGTTCAAAAATATAATTGGTCTGATATCCATTCATCTATTCTACTTACCTGCTGATGTTCTTGCAACGTTCCATGGCATGGACCATTAATTTGTGATTGTTGATCATAAAATGATCTGCCCAGGTGATTTTCAAAACACTGCTGGAATGTTGACAGGTAACTTTACTTATTTGAGGAATTTGATCTTATTGCCCATTGCTTCATGTCTTTACAGATATAGCTGGGCATACCCAATTTAAATATTCCTCTTTATTTATTTAAGAATTGAACTACAGTACATTGAAGAACAGTTTATATCACTGTTTAATCTGAATGATTAGATACGTGCTGAAGGTTCAATTGCATTCTTTTCTCATTCCCCTTCTTTCATCATTTGCACAAAGTGTCACAGATCATATCCCTTATATGTACATTCTTCTGCAGATGGCAATGACACAGACGATTAGACATTTACATGTATGTGAAACCAGCGCTAGCAAAAGAGCCCAAATTGAGGAAGGGGCTAATGCAGTACAGAACCAGTACTGCTAAATCAAAACGTACAAGTACATGATCAAGCAGAATCGTAAAATTGAAATGATAGAAACCCATATATTTCATGATAGAGAGACAGAGGGGTTGGGAGGCAAATAACAACAAGCCAACGGTGAATTACAAATAAAATCAAAATCAGAAAAGGTTTGTTATACATACCATGTCAGACCTTCAGATCCAGAAAAATGGTGCTAGGAATGCTGTCCATTAGAAAGAGTATTAATGGGCAAATCCAGCCAAAATATTACTCTTCTTTAAAATGTGTATTACCCCCCAAACCCCACTTTTGCATTTTTTTGGCTGGACATTCCCTTTAATGAGAAAATTAACAAAAACTGTGAGTGAAGGTTTTAAAAAAGAATAAGCTAACAAAGAAAAACAACACTAAAAAAAGGTGTGTTGAAATAAAGCAATATTTATTGACTTAGCTAATACCTGACAAAAGAAAAAATATTACTGCACGAAGTTTTATAAAGGCAAATATCCTAGGGACTTCCATGAAATTTATAGCAGTTTTAAGATATGCAAATTGAATGCAAGGTATAGACATAAGGGTAATTAATTGTAAATCTAAGAATAATGTTTCTTTGTCAGGACTGTCTCTGTGTTGTGGAATACATCCTAATGCACTATTTTCTGTGAACGTTTTTTTTTTTTTACAAGACTGTTTTATTAATTAACTATCCTGGATATCACAACACTAATATTCTGCTTTTTTGCTTAATTGGCTTTTGTGATGTGTTGTAATAGTTCTATAAACAATGCAAAGGATTGTGATTCAAGAACTGCACAAGTGATTAATTCCCCAATATGGTAGATTGAACTGAACATTTATAAAACATTACCTGAATTGCTATTTCTTATACCTGTGTCCTATTACCTATTTTTTTTAACAATGTTTTTAATCTTTGTATGATATAGACAAAAACATTTGGGAGCACTTTTTTTTTAACTGACCATATGTGAAATATCGATTCCATCAAATTAGGTCATTTAACTAAAACATGCAGAGAAGAAATGTTGCAGTCCAGATATATAGTCCAGAGATTCTTGCTGTGGAACTAGACACATAAAACAGAACTTTACAATGAACTTTTCCATTCACATCAAGCAGGGCCCTAAAGAAATTCTGATCTAAGCACTCAATTTCACACAACTTATCAGTATGTCTTTTAGATAAAGGTAGAGGTTGGGAACAGTGGAGCAAACCCACTTAAGCAAAGGGTGGGCATACAACTCGTCACACTTCCACTGATTAGTCAACCACGTAGCACCTCCACTGATTCTTTTGCACATTAATAAATATAAGAGAGGTGTGATCTGACTACAAGGTATACAAGGGAAACACACATTTTTACAAATACATTGTATCAGTTATACAGGGTTATTCAATAAAAGTTCTTATCCTTAAAAATGGTGCTAATTTTGCCCCAACCAATCAGATGCTAGCTAGTGTCTTTTCACAGTTGCACTGATTTTATTTAGTTCTTCCAAATGCACACCAGACAAAATGAAAGTAAAACAAAAAGAATTGGCTTTAGAAAAAACTGTCAAGCATAACGTAACTTTGAAATGATATATAAAGTACAGTATAGTCAGATTCTCATTAACTATATATTTTATGTAAATGATCCCCCTGAGAAGAGTCTGTAGTTTTTTTTATTTCTATGTAATGTTCATTTAGGATAGTGTAAGTGTAGACAAAAGATAAAAGCATATTGACCTTCCAAAATGTGTAATAATATTATACAACTAATGGGAGATCTCATCTAAGTATCAGACCACTCTACAGTACATATCACCTCAGGAGTCATGAATGAAGAGATAAATTGCAGTATTATTCCTGATTAATTGCAGCTAGTGCTCTCTGTTCTATTAAGGCACTTATCCAAGTACATGGGTAGTGTGTTAGTGCATTGTTTTGGCAAAATTGCAAAGACAGAAAGACTGTTGTCTTGATTGCTATTTGTCAATATTTATTCCATTATTTTATTTATGTATTGTAATACATTTTTAAAGTTTAAATAAATGCAGGCATGGCAGAACTGTATGAATCTTAATGAAAACGAAATAACTAAAATATGGAGTTGCTTTTCATCAGCAGGTTGGACTTACATCTGAGCTATCATGCAAATACTTAACATAAATGCCTTTCAGTTAGATGGGACAAGGTTTAAGGAATAATAAAAACTTGGTACACACCCTTTTAAATGCATTCACACAAGTAGTCAGCACTACTACTACTACTGCTACTACTACTACTACTACTACTACAGGAAATAAGAATAAACATTTTTTCAAATGACTATATATTTTTGTGGGGTTTGGGGGGAACTCAGGAAGGGATGGAAATAGGGAAATAAATGTAGACAATGGTTTGATTTTAGCTTGAATGTTTGAATAGGGGAGATCTACACTAAGGGGCATATTTATAATGGTTCGTTAAACTTTTCACCTTTTTAAACACAAACTTGGACTTTTCGCTATTTATAAAGCAGTGATAACCAGTGGTGAAAGGTCATTACCCCTACTTTCGCATTTCACCATACATCGCTGCCGCTCGAGCATGTTTATGAAATGGCGAAAAGTGTATTTTTGCCTTAAAGGGCATGTCCACCCCCAAAACTATAATCCCCCCACTACTGGCCCCATTGTGTAGTGTAGTTTAATCCTTACCTTACATCCCAGCTCCATCTGGTTCTTCTGCTATCCCCCCCCTAAAGTCCAAAAAAATGCCCACCAGGAGTACTGCAGAGTCCATATAGGACTCTGCCTCCTGTCTCTCCTCTGGGATAATTTTGCCATGCGCAGAAGAGCCCTCCCCCCCCTCCATCTCCCTCCTGATTAAGATTCCCTCCCCCTAGTGTAAAAATCTTTTTATATAATATTCCGCCTGTCAGCCCAGCCCCAACCACTATATTTTTATTATCAGAAAGTGCCCCAAACATTACTTACCTTCCCTCTTTCCTCCGCCGCACTGAACTCCCGACAGCCGCGTCCGTGATTGGCTGCCGCTCAGCCAATCACAGACACGACTGCCCCTCTGCTTGCATTTTCTCGCAAGCAGAGGGCCTGGCAGCGCGGTGGAGGAAAGAGGGAAGGTAAGTAATGTTTGGGGCACTTTCTGATAATAAAAATATAGCGGTTGGGGCTGGGGGGACAGGGGGAATATTATATAAAAAATGTTTTAGAAGGGTGGACATGCCCTTTAAGTTCAGCCATTCCAATTCGCCAAGTCTGAGGTGGAGAAAACCCATAAGTGGACATTTATTTAGCCTGCCAATGGGTCCATGGAAAGTGTCAGTACATTGTGGAGTGTTTCTCAATACTAATAAGTACTCAGGGGGGTCTTAGACTATTTTCCAGCATTTACTGTAATACGATCTGAGATTTCACCTTTTTAAAGGTTAATTTTTCACTTTTTAAAGATCTTTTATTTTTCAGATTCCGATTTTCTTTATTTACCAATACTCCCTGGTGGTTTTTCAAAGTAGTATTAAATTGGTTAATACACACTGAACACCTATCTTTGTTATTTAAAAATAGCTTATCACATTTGGTATTTTTCTCAGCCAAAGATATAATAAATAGTATAAAACTCAAAAGGCAAATTTTCTCTATTTTAATAGGATGATAGTGTAAAACTCAAAAGGCAAATTTTCTCTATTTTAATAGGATGATAGTGTAAAACTCAAAAGGAGATTTTTCTCTTTTTCATTAATAGGATGATAGTGTAAAACTCAAAAGGCGATTTTTCTCTATTTTATTAATAGGACACTTTTAGTATTGCTCATTTTCAGCAAGCTACAGCTAATTACCAAACCAGTTCCATTAATATGGGAACATACCATAGTGCTGTGTAAGAAATAGTCATGTTAATGGAACATTCCAGTAAGTATTGATGTTTGGCGAAAATTCTGGAAAACTGCAAAAAAAGCAACAAAAGGCAGAAAGGTGGCAAAAAGGCTAAAATTTATCTATTTATAAATAGCTTTAAATAAAAAAAATGACAAAAATGCCTCTGAAATTATACTACAGAGCAATCTTTTTGCAGTGATACCACACTTAACGCAATGAATAAGGCGAAAACTATTGCTATGTATAGTATCTGAATACTTTTCCCCAAAGGCGAAAGCGAAAACGAGCGGTTTTATAAATAAGACGAAAATATAGCTATTTGTCATTGCAATGTCCTGTGATAGCGATCGTTTATAAATATGCCCCTATATTATATTGTGTGATTTTGATTTACATCATACTGTGTTATATTATAGCATAGAGTATAATGTACAAAGGCCAGTGGCTATAGTTAAGAAAAAATATACAAATACGAGCATGGACTGGGAGGTATAAGGGAAAAGGTTTGATTTATACCCTGGAGCATGCTATACAAGGGCCTGGTGGTGGCGGCAATGGAACACTTACATGAGCATCAGCTTACAATTCTACACTATCCAGCTAATTCCAACGCTATGTGACCAGGGCTGCAAGTGAGAATTTACCAACATTAAACAGGGGGGAATTAAGCAGAAAAAAACACTCACGTATATGTTGAATTAAGACCCGATTTGACTTTATAGGTAAATAGAAAAACGGGAACCTTAATAGCGATCTTTGGAAAATCAGAAACTGATGAACATATTAGAATAAATGCTGGAAAATATTCTAACACCCCCACAAGTCAAAATTTGGTCAAAACTGTGGCAAGGATGGCGACAAAAAGTTAGCAAACGTTTATAAATATGCCTCTAAGCATGTGATTGTGTGATTGTAAAGGTATAGCCACTAAATTAATTGGCCCTTTTTTTATACCTGTACTTTTCTATGCTCCTTCCATTAAAATAACTATGGAACTCTGGGTATGGTTAATTAATTTTCAACGGGCAAAGAATAATGAGTAAAATAGAATAAACTGCTAAACTGTAGTGTAGTGTAATCATATTATGTAGAGTCAAATAGTACTGTAAATAAACTTTATTTCTTCTTTACATATCTAATTATATGTAAAGTCTTACCATAAACGGCAGTTCTTAGAAATGTCATACTGAATAAAAAATGAGCTAAAAATTATAATTTACAAGCCATTAACAACAAGGCATACTATTTTAAAAACTGTACAAAGGTAATAATTTACAGAAAACATCCTGTATCCTGTAGATAACAGAATCTTTTCAGATGTAATAATTCCTCTTGTTAAGTCTCATTAAGTAAGGAAATGTAGTTCTGTGTTTTTGATTGAAAAAACATTAAAGTCGGAAAACCCGTTTTTTGGAAGAAATATGCCAAAAGCAGAATGTGAAATATTGTGCGCTTGACAAATATTTCTACTTCTTTGATGCTTACAGACTTAATCCAGTTGAGACAGAAAACAAACATTCACGAATGCTAAATATAAAATTAATATCATGAGGTAACTTTGGGGACTACAATAAATTAATTTTTATTTACCATGGAGATAAAAGCATTCAGATCTGGATCCAAAGGACTTCTTTTGTGAAAGCAATTCTATGTGAAAAATATACTGTACTTGCAAAAGCTTCAAACATATGTTCTGCTGGTAGAAATGAGTAAATGAGTACATCGAAAGAGTTTAAACTTGCTTGTGATCATTAGAGATGTCCGAACTTCGCAAAATCCAGTCCGCTCGAGGATCCGCAAATTTTCGAGAAAATTTGAAAATCCGCAAGTGGACCCGTTAAAATGAAAAATATTCTCGAAATTACGAGATTTCGCGTATTTTCGAAAATTTTCTAAAATCCGAGAAATCTCGTAATTTCGAAAATTTTTGAAAAACGTATTTTCCGAAAATACGAGTAATCCTCGTAATTTCGAGAATTTTCGAAAATACGTATTTACGAAAATAAGAGACATCCTCGGTTCGGAAGGCGGAAAATCTGGAAAAATCCGCCGTTCGCGAAAGGGATAAATCCGCGGCGGATCCGCGAACCAGCCATCCCTAGTGATTATTGACATTGATACAGTGGGAGGGGGGAAGGAGAATTTGTTATCTGTTTACAACTAGAACAGGCTCTGTTCATTTATGCTTAAAGGGGAAGTACATTTGCTTTTAAGAAAAAAGAGCAGTATTTTTCCATCACAATGACCTTAACCCATTCAGCATTTTGTCTGTGTATAAATAAATGCTTCCAAAATGTTGATTTCCTGTTTGCAGGACCCCTAATAGAGACTGTTATGGTCTTGCCATTGACCCAGCGCCTGGGTTGATTAAGTTGCTCAGTAGAGATCTGAGCATGTTTGACCCATGCAACAGCCAATCAGTAAATAACTGTTAGGAACATTCCAAGGCAGTGGTGCATCCTGGGAAGAAGAAGGAACGTTAGAACCTGAAATGATATTTTCCACTGAACTTTCCCTTTAATCCAGAAATCAAGACATTTTAAAGTAGATCTAAATTCTATTTGTTTTGTTTTATTAAGTGGCCTTAATGAATACCAAACTATTTATACTGTTTCTTGGCATCATTTGGCCCATGTCCCTTGTTGTTTTACATCTCTCAGTTTTACAATGCAACAACAATACATTGATGTTGTTCTACATGTCTCTTGTCCATATCTGTAGCTTAATGACAGAAAACCATATAAGTCAAAACATGTCTATGAGTTATTTATTAGTGAAGTGGATTCCATGTACCTGCAGGATGTACCTCACTATACAGCACATGCCTATGTGCAACAATTGATTTTTACATTATTAATTTGGCTTGAAAAAGCCAAATTACTGTTCTTTCTATTTCTTCTTCTTCTTTTTCTTCCGTTTTATTCTTCCGCCTTTTTGGAACGTATCTCCTCCCACAGTTTTTGAGCTAGAGACATGAAATTCGGTACAGACGTGCTGGGCATATAGGAGAAGTGTGCTATCTTCTAGCTAAGAAACGTTACGGCGTTATCAGCGAATTTTCAGACATTTTTTCCCATAGACTATAATGGTAACAATCCTCAAATGTGGATATTTCAAAACAGTTTTTTTCATGGTCATAAATACAAATGGTGATACCCCCAACCCCCCACACAGATCCAGGTACACCCACCTACTGACCTACCTTTCCATTCCCATGGAAGCCATATTTAAAGGGTAACTAAAATAAAAAAAACTAATTTAGATTTATCCTCAAAAAAAGATAGTTTTATGGTTATAAACACAAAAAAGACATACCCCCTCAACCAGACCCAGGTACACACACCTACTAATCTACTTATGCATTACTGTGGCAGCCATACTTAAAGGGTAACTAAAGTTAAAAAAAAACTAATTTAGATTTATTCTCAATAAAAGATAGTTTTATGGTTGTAAACACAAAAAATACATACCCCCCTCAACCAGACCCAGGTACACATGCCTACTGATCTACTTATCCATTACGGTGGCAGCCATATTTAAAGGGTAACTAAAGTCAAAAAAACAAATTTAGATTTATCCTCAATAAAAGATAGTTTTATGGTTGTAAACACAAAAAATACATACCCCCTCAACCAGACCCAGGTACACACACCTACAGATCTACTTATCCATTTCAGTGGCAGCCATACTTAAAGGATAACTAAAGTAAAAAAACTAATTTAAATTTATCCTCAATAAAAAATAGTTTTATGGTTGTAAACACAAAAAAGACATACCCCTCAACCAGACCCAGGCACACACACCTACTGATCTACTTATCCATTACTGTGGAAGCCATACTTTAAAGGGTAACTAAAGTCAAAAAAGCAAATTTTGATCAATAATCAAAAAATGTTGTTTTTTTAACCCCCAACGTGATACAGGTATACACAGCTACTGACCTACCCCTCCATTACTGTTGCAGCCATACTTAAAGGGTAACTAAAGTCAAATAAACGAATTTTGACCAATCATCAAAAAAGTTTTTTTTTTAACTCTCAACCCGACACGGGTACCTACACCTACTGATCTACTTATCCATTACTGTGGCAGCCATACTTAAAGGGTAACTAAAGTCAAAAAAGCAAATTTTGATCAATAATCAAAAAAAAAAATTTTTTTAACCCCCAACGTGATACAGGTATACACAGCTACTGACCTACCCCTCCATTACTGTTGCAGCCATACTTAAAGGGTAACTAAAGTCAAGAAAACTAATTTTGACCAATCATCAAAAAAGTTTTTTTTTTTTTAACTCTCAACCCGACACGGGTACACACATCTACTGATCTACTATCCATTACTATGGCAGCCATATGTAAAGGGTAACTAAAGTTAAAAAAAAATCAATTTGACCCAATCATCAAAAAAGTTAGTATTTTATCCCCCAACCTGATATGAATACACACACACCAACTGACCTACCTTTAATGCATGTGACATATTTAAAGGGTAAGTAAAAAACAACAATGTCCTCATCATTGACATTATTAAGTTTTAAAATCTGCAGCACAAACACACAAATTCCCTTCCAAAACGCAGTCTTTCAAGCCAAATTCAAAGTTAATACTTAAACTTTCCCTTTCTAGTTAAAATTGATGCACAAGTTGTCATATCCACCACAAACTCGCTTATGCTGATGGGAAAAAACAATTCCATTTTTACATTACAAGTCATGCTTTATTTTCACATGTATGATTTATTTTCACACATATGCTATCAATATTTGTGGAGGATTGAAGTTGGACCAAATCAGAAGAGATGCTATAATCCAATTTATTCCATAAAACCTGAATATGCTGACTATCTCACAACAATTCCCGTTCTACTTCCATAAATTCCATAGCTTATTACTCAAAATGGCACAAAAAATGAACGAGGGATCTCTTTGTGTTCTTTAATGTATAACAGGCCACAAGGCCTATGGTCCTTTGTTTACTAAATATGGGCCTGGGAATGCAATACTTATTTTATTAGAAGCACTTTTTGTGGATGTTGGGGTCATCTGCAGAAAATGTTGCTAAAATAGTTGTAGACATTTTTGAACTGTGTTTTTTATACCAAAATGACATCATGCATGTGAGCAAGTGGATTATATTTTAAAAAAATAATAATAAAAGGCATTTATTATTAAAATAAATAAATCAATTATTGCACCCTTTTATGCCCAAGGTAAGATATTTACAAACAATCTCATTACTGCTGGAAAACAGTTAAAATAGATGTTAAACTATAAATATTCTGTTTTGCTGCATATCTCAGCTAGTGGCATGGTTCTTAAACTCTTGCTGAACTATCAGTATCAACATTTAAAAACAGGCAGCAGCTGTTAGAGGATTCGGCAGGTTGTAGTTCAGTAATTACAGAAACCTTTTTCTTGTCCATAAAGCAAATCCTACTTTTTATTATTAGAACAATGCTCCTGGTGAGAACATGACATTGGTCACACTTCATTGTTTTATCTTTCATGACAAAGAGTGATGACATGGCTGAAGGAGACCCAGTAGAGGAAATCAAAGAGGTTACTGTAAGAAACTCCCCCTGCTGTCTAAATGCAGCTCAAAGACGGCATCTCGTGACTTGCAAACTGCAGACAAATAGATTTTCCTCCTTATTTATAAGCAGCATTATTCTTCCTTTCAGGGTTTTCAGGGCAGGTAGCTGTTTTATATGAAACGTACAAGCTTTATAGACATAGCACAGCCATAACAAGGTTGATTTTCAGTGAGCCTAGCTATATAACTCTTACAAAATTGTCAGGCTTCCCGCTCGACAAATCAAGCCTAACATATGATGTTTCCAGTGTAATTTTTATTCCTCTTTGACTAGCCAACTACCTGGTGGTAATAGGATGTTAGCAAAGGGCAGTAGCAATGTTTGTACATGCCATGATTGATTGGCAAAGTCTGCATTTTTCATTTATATCTCTTCATTCCGATTCAGTTAAGTTTAAGAAAAATGAAAAGCAATAGGAAGACAAATGCTTGGGGATTGCAAACTAGCACTTCTGGCGATCTCAGCTCAACCTACATCTAGGATTGTCTGAAAACATTAAGATATCTAAATGAAAATCAATACTATATGTGCCAGCATTTACTATCAAGGACAAGTATCAGGAGACCTGAGCTAATCAGCCTTTTCAGCGTGTACTTGAGACATAATCTGAGACCCAGAGGGGTTGTAATTGGCCAGTATAATCACAGAAGAGTTCAATTTATATCATTGCATGCAATAAGCTGAAACACCAACCTTATACCTATAATGTCTGATAAAGTCAAACAGTGATACCATATTTGATATACTTTTTATTATACAGTATTTAATTAAACCCAAAAACCAGTGTTAGATATTATATAGTCATATGGTTGACAATTTTAGATAATGACATATGTCAAGCAAACTCAACCCTTTACCCAACCAGTGGAGCACTATCTATACTGACACTATATTTTCAGATTTCCAGTAGTTGGTGTCATTTTTGTAACAGATACTGTACTTTCAGAATTACAGTTGGTGGTGTTACTTTTTGTTACATCCTAATTTTCAATATTAACCAAGAGCTACTACTGTAAATCTAAAGTGTGTTGCTTTTTAAGGCATGTTATGATATGACGTGTAGGAAACGGTGACCTTCAAACTGATATATAAGATAAAATCCCTCCAGGATCTGAACTGTTGAGTTTAGAAAAGCTGAACATTTGCAAATTACTCCAATCCTGTAAGTTTTCTCAAGAAATTTGAGAAGTATTAGGCTGATCTTGTCAGCCATTGAAATAATATTTTCTAGCATAGTGCTTATATGTTTAGATTATAAAGGTGAATTAAAATGAAAATACAGTTAAAGTCACTTATGAAGGACAAAGAAAGCCACTAATCTGTTTCTTGTTTTAATACAGTTAGCACTGGTGCAGGACTTTTATATTATTTATTTATGTGTGTAAAGAATTAGGGGGTGTTCAAGTCAAAAAGAGAAGCACACTTTTGTTAGGGTAAAGCACCCCAATAAAATTACCCCATAACATCATAAATGGCTGTATACAGGAGTGTTCTTTAGAATGCTATCCCGGTATAGCCCTCTAGCTATAGCTGTGCCTAGCCTGTGAGGTCAACTGAAAAACAGAGGTTGGTTCAGCCCTATATGTGACACGGTTTATACCTTGGGGAGTGCATAAGTCCTGGGTGAAAACTATTCCCACCATCTTCTTAGCTTCACATATAGGTGGTCACATTTTGGATGCTGGTTTGTGGAGTTTAAAATTGTATATACACTCTTGTACTTATTTGGAACACACAACTATATATTGTGGACTTTTGGTTCTCTTATTTACATTTCTGCAGCCACATGCTCTACTTTTTAAAGGTCAAACTTTTTTTTTTTATTTCAAACATTTTCTTTACATATATTTATGTAACATAAAACATCACATATATGTGAGCCCTGCATTTCCATAGCTAGTTGATGCAATCGGGGCTCCAGGGTATCCGGGTTACAAGGGGAATAAAACTGGGATTGGGAGTAAACAGTTCCGAACAGGTGTAAGTCTATATTAGTCTTTGATATTTTTTTTTTTGTCTTGATGTTTGAAGAGTATGTTAAACTCCTATGGGAGCCATTTTCATCGAAACTTCAACAGGTATTTAATAACTTGCAATGTCTATGGCATGTTCATATTTGCTTTAAAAGATTAGAAAGTTATGGCATACAAAACATTTTACAAAAATAAAAACAAATTATTTTCTAAGTCTAGTGTGTTAAGTCATTTAAAAAAGTTAAATCATGGTCTACTTCTAAATTTTAATGAAATTACAGAGCAGGAGACGCAGTGCTTTAAGGGTATTGAATTTACACAATTGTTATTTGCACATATACTGTATGATTGTGTAGAGTAGGCCTATGCACTCCTAAACTAATGCAAGAAGTAAAGACTGCAAATATATTCACATGCTGGGTGCTCCAGTCACTATAGCCAACAGTCCATATATGCATATAGATAATCACCGGGCACACCAGTCTTAGGTGCAAAACCAAATTTATTTGTGATGTTTCGGGATCATATGTGGTCCCTTCTTCAGACAAACATGAAGCAGCTCTAACTTCTTCTCTCAGCCCCTCCTCCCTTTCAAATTTTGCCAGGTCTGGGCTCTGGCAAATCTGGGTTCTGGGCAGGTATCTCCAGACCAGACTTCCTAGTACAACCTCCCTCTGCCAATTATACTCAGCCTGTCTTAGTATTGGCTCCTCCCCAGTACCCACTTTTGCACTGACATAAATGTGGCTGATCTTACCACAGGACTCTCCAGGGCCAACATGACCAGGATTCAAACCAAGCAACAGGAAACTAAGAAAATGGGAATGGAACAGAGCTGCATGTTAATGTGTGGGGAATCATTGTTAGCCTGGTATGTTGTAACAAAGAACACACTGTACAGCAAGGAGTTAATTATACTTTACAGCCTGTGGCTCCTTTTCCTCTCTAATTACCTAATCCCTGTGTTAAAATATACTGCAAGTCACAGTGTCATCCCTCCAGCAATTAGTACATATTGGCAGGCCAGCTCTCCAGTCTACAAGCTAGCCATTGTTGCAGCCAATGAGCCCTCAAGTTACATTTTTTGCAGTCTAGTGCAAAAAATGTCTTAGCATGTTAAGTATCCCTTAACAGCACCATAATTCCAACGTTTAGCTTTTTGACACAAACTTCCATAAATACCAATCATACAGTATATGCATATAGATAATCACCGGGCACACCAGTCTTAGGTGCAAAACCAAATTTATTTGTGATGTTTCGGGATCATATGCGGTCCTTCTTCAGACTGATCATTCTAAACGCATATGATCCCGAACATCACAAATAAATTTGGTTTTGCACCTAAGACTGGTGTGCCCGGTGATTATCTATATGCATATATGGACTGTTGGCTATAGTGACTGGAGCACCCAGCATGTGAATATATTTGCAGTCTTTACTTGCATTGGTTTAGGAGTGCATAGGCCTACTCTACACAATCATACAGTATATGTGCAAATAACAATTGGTAAATTCAATACCCTTAAAGCACTGCGTCTCCTGCTCTGTAATTTCATTAAAATTTAGAAGTAGACCATGATTTAACTTTTTTAAATGACTTAACACACTAGACTTAGAAAATAATTTGTTTTTATTTTTGTAAATGTTTTGTATGCCAAACTTTCTAATTTTAAAGCAAATATGAACATGCCATAGACATTGCAAGTTATTAAATACCTGTTGAAGTTTCGATGAAAATGGCTCCCATAAGAGTTTAAAATACTCTTCAAACATCAAGACAAAAAAAAAAATATCAAAGACTAATATAGACTTACACCTGTTCGGAACTGTTTACTCCCAATCCCAGTTTTATTCCCCTTGTAACCGGATACCCTGGAGCCCCGATTGCATCAACTAGCTATGGAAATGCAGGGCTCACATATATGTGATGTTTATGTTACATAAATATATGTAAAGAAAATGTTTGAAATAAAAAAAAAGTTTGACCTTTAAAAAGTAGAGCATGTGGCTGCAGAAATGTAAATAAGAGAACCAAAAGTCCACAATATATAGTTGTGTGTTCCAAAAAGTATACAAGAGTGTATATACAATTTTAAACTCCACAAACCAGCATCCAAAATGAGACCACCTATATGTGAAGCTAAGAAGATGGTGGGAATAGTTTTCACCCAGGACTTATGCACTCCCCAAGGTATAAACCGTGTCACATATAGGGCTGAACCAACCTCTGTTTTTCAGTTGACCTCACAGGCTAGGCACAGTTAGCTAGAGGGCTATACCGGGATAGCATTCTAAAGAACATCCTGTATACAGCCATTTAGTGTTATGGGGTAATTTATTGGGGTGCTTTACCCTAACAAAGTGTGCTTCTCTTTTTGACTTGAACACCCCCTAATTCTTTACACACATAAATAAATAATAAAAAGTCCTGCACCAGTGCTAATGTATTAAAACAAGAAACAGATTAGTGGCTTTCTTTGTCCTTCATAAGTGACTTTAACTGTATTTTCATTTTAATTCACCTTTATAATCTAAACATATAAGCACTATGCTAGAAAAAATTATTTCAATGGCGACAAGATCAGCCTAATACTTCAATTTCTTGAGAAAACTTACGGATTGGAGTAATTTGCAAATGTCAGCTTTTCTAAACTCAACAGTTCAGATCCTGGAGGGATTTTATCTTATATATCAGTTTGAAGGTCACCGTTTCCTACACGTCATATCATAACATGCCTTAAAAAGCAACACACTTTAGATTTACAGAGTAGCTCTTGGTTAATATTGAAAATTAGGATGTAACAAAAAGTAACCCACCAACTGTAATTCTGAAAGTACAGTATCTGTTACAAAAATGACACCAACTACTGGAAATCTGAAAATATAGTGTCAGTTAGATAGTGCTCCACTGGTTGGTAAAGGGTTGAGTTGCTTGACATATGTCATTATCTAAAATTGTCAACCATATACTAATAATATCTAACACTGGTTTTTGGGTTTAATTAAATACTGTATAATAAAAAGTATATCAAATATGGTATCACTGTTTGACTTTATCAGACATTATAGGTATAGGTTGGTGTTTCAGCTTATTGCATGCAATGATATAAATTGAACTCTTCTGTGATTATACTGGCCAATTACAACCCTCTGGGTCTCAGATTATGTCTCAAGTAACCGCTGAAAAGGCTGATTAGCTCAGGGTCTCCTGATACTTGTCCTTGATAGTAAATGCTGGCACATATAGTATTGATTTTCATTTAGATATCTTAATGTTTTCAGACAATCCTAGATGTAGGTTGAGCTGAGATCGCCAGAAGTGCTAGTTGCAATCCCCAAGCATTTGTCTTCCATATTGCTTTTCATTTTTCTTAAACTTAACTGAATCGGAATGAGAGTATAAATGAAAAATGCAGACTTTGCCAATCAATCATGGCATGTACAAACATTGCTATGCCCTTTGCTAACATCCTATTACCACCAGGTAGTTGGCTAGTCAAAGAGGAATAAAAATTACACTGGAAACATATATGTTAGCTTGATTTGTCGAGCGGGAAGCCTGACAATTTTGTAAGAGTTATATAGCTAGGCTCACTGAAAATCAACCTTGTATGGCTGTGCTATGTCTATAAAGCTTGTACGTTTCATATAAAACAGCTACCTGCCCTGAAAACCCTGAAAGGAAGAATAATGCTGCTTAAAATAAGGAGGAAAATCTATTTGTCTGCAGTTTGCAAGTCACGAGATGCCGTCTTTGAGCTGCATTTAGACAGCAGGGGGAGTTTCTTACAGTAACCTTTTGATTTCCTCTACTGGGTCTCCTTCAGCCATGTCATCACTCTTTGTCATGAAAGATAAAACAATGAAGTGTGACCAATGTCATGTTCTCACCAGGAGCATTGTTCTAATAATAAAAGTAGGATTTGCTTTAGGACAAGAAAAAGGTTTCTGTAATTACTGAACTACAACCTGCCGAATCCTCTAACAGCTGCGCCTGTTTTTAAATGTTGATACTGATAGTTCAGCAAGAGTTTAAGAACCATGCCACTAGCTGAGATATGCAGCAAAACAGAATATTTATAGTTTAACATCTATTTAACTGTTTTCCAGCAGTAATGAGATTGTTTGTAAATATCTTACCTTGGATAAAAGGGTGCATAATTGATTTATTTATAATAATAAATGCCTTTATTATTATTTTTTTAAAATATAATCCACTTGCTCACATGCATGATGTCATTTTGGTATAAAAAACACAGTTCAAAAAGTCTACAACTATTTTAGCAACATTTTCTGCAGATGACCCCAACATCCAAAAAAGTGCTTCTATAAAATAAGTATTGCATTCCCAGGCCCATATTTAGTAAACAAAGGACCATAGGCCTTGTGGCCTGTTATACATTAAAGAACACAAAGAGATCCCTCGTTCATTTTTGTGCCATTTTGAGTAATAAGCTATGGAATTTATGGAAGTAGAACGGGATTGTTGTGAGATAGTCAGCATATTCAGGTTTTGGAAATAAATTGGATTATAGCATCTCTTCTGATTTGGTCCAATTCAATCCTCCACAATATTGATAGCATATGTGTGAAAATAAATATACATGTGAAAATAAAGCATACTTGTAATGTAAAAATGGAATTGTTTTTTCCCATCAGCATAACGAGTTTGTGTGGATATGACTAACTTGTGCATCAATTTTAACTAGAAAGGGAAAGTTAAGTATTAACTTTGAATTTGGCTTGAAAGACTGCGTTTTGGAAGGGAATTGTGTGTTTGTGCTGCAGATTTTAAACTTAATAATGTCAATGATGAGGACATTGTTGTTTTTTACTTACCCTTTAAATATGTCACAGATTAAAGGTAGGTCAGTTGGTGTGTGTGTATTCATATCAGGGGGGGTAAATAAAAACTAACTTTTTGATGATTGGTCAAATTATTTTTTTTTAACTTTAGTTACCCTTTACATATGGCTGCCATAGTAATGGATAAGTAGATCAGTAGGTGTGTACCCGTGTCGGGTTGGAGTTAAAAAAAAAAAACTTTTTTGATGATTGGTCAAAATTAGTTTTGACTTTAGTTACCCTTTAAGTATGGCTGCAACAGTAATGGAGGGGTAGGTCGAGTACTGTGTAACCTGTATACGTTGGGGGTTAAAAAAATTTTTTTTGATTATTGATCAAAATTTGTTTTTTGACTTTAGTTACCCTTTAAGTATGGCTGCCACAGTAATGGATAAGTGATCAGTAGGTGTAGGTACCCGTGTCGGGTTGAGGAGTTAAAAAAAAAAAAACTTTTTTGATGATTGGTCAAATTCGTTTATTTGACTTTAGTTACCCTTTAAGTATGGCGCAACAGTAAGGAGGGGTAGGTCAGTAGCTGTGTATACCTGTATCACGGGGGGTTAAAAAAACAACATTTTTTGATTATTGATCAAAATTTGCTTTTTTGACTTTAGTTACCCTTTAAAGTATGGCTTCCACAGTAATGGATAAGTAGATCATAGGTGTGGTGCCTGGTCTGGTTGAGGGGTATGTCTTTTTGTGTTTACAACATAAAACTATTTGTATGAGGATAAATTTAAATTAGTTTTTTTTACTTTAGTTATCCTTTAAGTTGGCTGCCACTGAAATGGATAAGTAGATCTGTAGGTGTGTGTACCTGGGTCTGGTTGAGGGGGTATGTATTTTTTGTGTTTACAACCATAAAACTATCTTTTATTGAGGATAAATCTAAATTTGTTTTTTACTTTAGTTACCCTTTAAATATGGCTGCACCGTAATGGATAAGTAGATCAGTAGGCATGTGTACCTGGGTCTGGTTGAGGGGGTATGTATTTTTTGTGTTTACAACCATAAAACTATCTTTATTGAGAAAAATCTAAATTAGTTTTTTTTTAACTTTAGTTACCCTTTAAGTATGGCTGCCACAGTATGCATAAGTAGATTAGTAGGTGTGTGTACCTGGGTCTGGTTGAGGGGGTATGTCTTTTTTGTGTTTATAACCATAAAACTATCTTTTTTTGAGGATAAATCTAAATTAGTTTTTTTTTATTTAGTTACCCTAAATATGGCTTCCAGGAAGGAAAGGTAGGTAGTAGGTGGGTTGTACCTGGACTGTGTGGGGGGTTGGGGGTATCACACATTGTATTTATGACCATGAAAAAAATGTTTTGAAAATCCCATTTGTTTGAGGATTTTACCATTATAGTCTATGGGAAAAAATGTCTGAAAATTCGCTGATAACGTTAACGTTTCTTAGCTAGAAGATAGCACACTTCTCCTATATGCCCCGCAATCTGTACCGAATTTCATGTCTCTAGCTCAAAACTGTGGGAGGAGATACGTTCCAAAAAGGCGGAAGAATAAAACGGAAGAAAAAGAAGAAGAAGAAGAAGAAGAATAGAAAGAACAGTAATTTGGCTTTTTCAAGCCAAATTAATAATGTAAAAATCAATTGTTGCACATAGGCATGTGCTGTATAGTGAGGTACATCCTGCAGGTACATGGAATCCACTTCACTAATAAATAAACTCATAGACATGTTTTGACTTATATGGTTTTCTGTCATTAAGCTACAGATATGGAAAGAGACATGTAGAACAACATCAATGTATTGTTGTTGCATTGTAAAACTGAGAGATGTAAAACAACAAGGGACATGGGCCAAATGATGCAAGAAACAGTTAAATAGTTTGGTATTCATTAAGGCCACTTAATAAAACAAAACAAATAGAATTTAGATCTACTTTAAAATGTCTGATTTCTGGATTAAAGGGAAAGTTCAGTGGAAAATATCATTTCAGGTTCTAACGTTCCTTCTTCTTCCCAGGATGCACCACTCCTTGGAATGTTCCTAACAGTTATTTACTGATTGGCTGTTGCATGGGTCAAACATGCTCAGATCTCTACTGAGCAACTTAATCAACCCAGGCGCTGGGTCAATGGCAAGACCATAACAGTCTCTATTAGGGGTCCTGCAAACAGGAAATCAACATTTTGGAAGCATTATTATTACACAGACAAAATGCTGAATGGGGTTAAGGTCATTGTGATGGAAAAATACTGCTCTTTTTTCTTAAAGACAAATGTACTTCCCCTTTAAGCATAAATGAACAGAGCCTGTTCTAGTTGTAAACAGATAACAAATTTCCTTCCCCCCCCACTGTATCAATGTCAATAATCACTAGGGATGGCCGGTTCGCGGATCCGCCGCGGATTTATCCCTTTCGCGAACGGCGGATTTTCCAGATTTTCCGCCTTCCGAACCGAGGATGTCTCTTATTTTCGTAAATACGTATTTTCGAAAATTTCGAAATTACGAGGATTACTCGTATTTTCGGAAAATACGTTTTTCAAAAATTTTCGAAATTACAAGATTTCTCGGATTTTAGAAAATTTTCGAAAATACGCGAAATCTCGTAATTTCGAGAATATTTTTCATTTTAACGGGTCCACTTGCGGATTTTCAAATTTTCTCGAAAATTTGCGGATCCTCGAGCGGACTGGATTTTGCGAAGTTCGGAATCTCTAATGATCACAAGCAAGTTTAAACTTTTCGATGTACTCATTTACTCATTTCTACCAGCAGACATATGTTTGAAGCTTTTGCAAGTACAGTATATTTTTCAACATAGAATTGCTTTCCAAAAGAAGTCCTTTGGATCCAGATCTGAATGCTTTTATCTCCATGGTAAATAAAAATTAATTTATTGTAGTCCCCAAAGTTACCTCTGATATTAATTTTATATTTAGCATTCGTGAATGTTTGTTTTCTGTCTCAACTGGATTAAGTCTGTAAGCATCAAAGAAGTAGAAATATTTGTCAAGCGCACAATATTTCACATTCTGCTTTTGGCATATTCTTCCAAAAAACGGGTTTCCGACTTTAATGTTTTTTCAATCAAAAACACAGAACTACATTTCCTTACTTAATGAGACTTAACAAGAGGAATTATTACATCTGAAAAGATTCTGTTATCTACAGGATACAGGATGTTTCTGTAAATTATTACCTTTGTACAGTTTTTAAAATAGTATGCCTTGTTGTTAATGGCTTGTAAATTATAATTTTTAGCTCATTTTTTATCAGTATGACATTTCTAAGAACTGCCGTTTATGGTAAGACTTTACATATAATTAGATATGTAAAGAAGAAATAAAGTTTATTTACAGTACTATTTGACTCTACATAATATGATTACACTACATACAGTTTAGCAGTTTATTCTATTTTACTCATTATTCTTTGCCCGTTGAAAATTAATTAACCATACCAGAGTTCCATAGTTATTTAATGGAAGGAGCATAGAAAAGTACAGGTATAAAAAAAGGGCCAATTAATTTAGTGGCTATACCTTTACAATCACACATCACATGCTTAGAGGCATATTTATAAACGTTTGCTAACTTTTTGTCGCCATCCTTGCCACAGTTTTGACCAAATTTTGACTTGTGGGGGTGTTAGAATATTTTCCAGCATTTATTCTAATATGTTCATCAGTTTCTGATTTTCCAAGATCGCTTAGGTTCCGTTTTCTATTCTTTTACCTATAAAGTCAAATCGGGTCTTAATTCAACATATACGTGAGTGTTTTTTTCTTGCTTAATTCCCCCCCGTTTAATGTTGGTAAATTCTCACTTGCAGCCCTGGTCACATAGCGTTGGAATTAGCTGGATAGTGTAGAATTGTAAGCTGATGCTCATGTAAGTGTTCCATTGCCGCCACCACCAGGCCCTTGTATAGCATGCTCCAGGGTATAAATCAAACCTTTTCCCTTAACCTCCCAGTCCATGCTCGTATTTGTATATTTTTTCTTAACTATAGCCCTGGCCTTTGTACATTATACTCTATGCTATAATAACACAGTATGATGTAAATCAAAATCACACAATATAATATAGGGGCATATTTATAAACGATCGCTATCACAGGACATTGCAATGACAAATAGCATATTTTCGTCTTATTATAAAACCGCTGTTTTTCGCTTTCGCCTTTGGGGAAAAGTATTCAGATACTATACATAGCTAGTTTTCGCCTTATTCATTGCGTTAAGTGTGGTATCACTGCAAAAAGATTGCTCTGTAGTATAATTTCAGAGGATTTTGTCATTTTTTTTTATTTAAAGCTATTATAAATAGATAATTTTAGCCTTTTTGCCACCTTTCTGCCCTTTGTTGCTTTTTTTGCAGTTTTCCAGAATTTTCGCCAAACATCAATACTTACTGGAATGTTCCATTAACATGACTATTTCTTACACAGCACTATGGTATGTTTCCCATATTAATGGAACTGGTTTGGTAATTAGCTGTAGCTTGCTGAAAATGAGCAATACTAAAATGTGTCCTATTAATAAAATAAGAGAAAAATCGCCTTTTGAGTTTACACTATCATCCTATTAATGAAAAAGAGAAAAATCAAATCCTTTAGTTCATCTACTTTTATCTTTTCTCCCTTTAAATAGAGAAGAAAATTTGCCTCTTTTGAGTTTATACTATTTATTATATCTTTGGCTGAGAAAAAATACCAAATGTGATAAGCCTTTTTAAATAACAAAGATAAGGGGTTCAGTTCAGAAAAAAATTTATCATATACATATATATAAAATTAATGAGCTCATTATAAGTAATTATAGTGGGAAAACAAATCAAGAGATGTTTTACAGTCTTTATTTTCTAGGAATAGATTTGCCCAAAGAGAATTAAAGGAGAATAAAGATTAAAGAAAAGGCCATGGATTAACTTTGTAAATTTACCTAAAAAACTTCACTGGCTAAATTTCTATTTTTTTCTTTATCCTTACATCCAGTCTATCTGGTAACCAGCACAGTATCTGATTGTTTTAATTGACATTGCAGAAGACTTTTTATGCACTTCTACCTTTTCCTTTGTATCTGTATCTAACTAGATTGAAGTTCTACTAGAAGTTCTACGGGCAGGGACCTCCTTCTCTCTTGTGGCAAGGATCAAGCACTTACTGTATATATTTATATCATTTATATAATTATTAGGTACTGAACTATTTATGCATTTTTATTTGTCCTGCTTGTATGTTTGTATTTGTACAAAATACAACTTTATATTGGTATCTTTGGTAATGTACAAAATACATCAAAATTGCATCTTCAATTGGTGCCATAAAAATAAACTATACATACATACATGACTACTGATGCAGACTTACGGCTGATACACACACAGGTTGGTACACACACAAGCCAACTAAAACCTGATATTCCAGACAACAACATACCAATTAATATTTAGATCAGTTGTCAAACAGTGGTCACACTGATATTTTATTGTCCATTTAAACCAACAATGGTTCCACTATGTTCTCTGCATCCTGATCTATTATTGGAACACGTGTGTGCATGATTTTATAGTGTGCATTACACACAGGAATCTATAGGAATACTGCAGGTCAGTGCATTGCCAAAATTGTGTGTTGTTGTGTGTTCAAGCCAGCCCTTAAAAAGGTTTGACAGATTTTTTATAAGGTTATGCTGGGGTTTTTTCGAATTTGCCTTTTGTTGCCCTTTGAGCGAGATACATATTGTATGTTGGTATGCAAAATTCTGTTTTAAGTATGTGGTATCCCTGGGCATTTTGTAAGAAAGAGAAGGTGAATTAAAAAAAACATCATATATGTAGATACATTGCTAAATCTGTCAGGTTCCTAGTA
Source organism: Hymenochirus boettgeri (assembly GCA_019447015.1). NCBI lineage: Eukaryota > Metazoa > Chordata > Amphibia > Anura > Pipidae > Hymenochirus > Hymenochirus boettgeri. Next base: position 119,237,281 of record CM033472.1, on the reverse strand, counting down.
ATTATGTGGGATGCACTCACACAGAGGGCCCCTTTAGTTTAAAGGGGAAGTCTACCCCCTCTCTACAAAAATCTATATATTGTAGAATACCCAAAAAAAACCTGGACATCGTTTTATAGAAAATCATTAAATCAGCTCCAGGCTAGAGATATTATACTTACAGTGACATCACAGCCAATCACTGACTGCCATTCCCGGAGCAGTCTCTACTGAGGCTGCTCAAGAACACAAAAAGAAGACAGCAGGCACAGTGGAGACAGAGTGAGGAGACCGGAAGTGGAGGTGGATAGAGGAGCTTGTATAATATCTCTGGTTGGGAGCTGATTTAAAGATTTTCTATAAAACGATGTCCACTTTGTTCAGCTTTTGGAGGGTATTCTACAATATATAGATTTTTGTAGAGAGGGGTGGACAGTACCTTTAAGGCTTATACACACCTGCCGTATGGAAATGCACGATGTGTATGAGGGCCAACAATTGTGGCATGTATAGGCACTCTGACGGGCAAAATGGACATTCGGGTTGGGGTTCGTTGCTGATCCGCCTGGCCAGACGTTTCGGCTGATAAAATGCCCATACGTGGCACGATTGTTGGTTGAAATGGGCACTCATACACTTTGTGCATCGTGGGTCAGCCCCCATGATCGCACCTGTGTATGAGCCTTAAGACTTGTCCTGTATGCAAAGCTTCAAAAAAGGACTGCCTCAGCCAAAGGAACCAGCGTCTCATATCAGATTTTACAACTGAGAATGTTTGAAGTGCGTATTGCTGTGTATTGCCCATAAATTTGCACAGCTGTGGGTTGCTATCACACAGGTGAGGATTCTAAGTAATAGTGGAATAGTAAACTGTCTTTTACATTTTAGCTTCAGATGAAAACATGCCCTATAGGGATTCTGGGGTTTGCAGTTCAAAACAGTAAGATGGTGCACATTTTTCCATTGCTTCAGCTCACCTAGGCAGGGGTGTAATTACAGGGGAGCAGGGGGAGCAACCACAGGGGGTCCCATCTTCTTATTTTTTCTATGACAGATATAGCCCCCTCCCAGAAAACCACTGTGGATGTAGCACAGATATTGTCCCTATCATAGTTTTGCTGGGGGGCCCAGTGATTCCTAGTTACGCCACTGCACCTAGGGCTACGTCTAATGTTAATTAGATGTTTGTGTGCCTTTCCTTGTTACAGTGATTGAAAATGTTCTTTAAATGATATTGGCATTATCACACATCAGTCTGTTCTTCACATCAGTCCATAGTTAATATTACATTTAAAGTATAAAGCTTTGCTATTGAAATCTAGTATATTGTTTTACGGATGAAAAAAATGGAATCTCAGGAGGTTTTGCAAATATTCCTTTTCATCATTAATTCCCAGATATGATATACCTCCTGCAGTCTAATTTCTGTTATTAAATTCTTATATTTGTATAATTGCCTTCTTATTTCTACTATGTGTAATGCTACCACTCTGCAGGAGTTTGGTTATTATTAGAGAAGAAACCCATTAATGGTCATTATAGAGAGGAAAACCATTAGGATGGGATAGAATTACAGGAACTAGATAGGAACACTGGGTCATAAAAGGATTTCAAAGGTCTGGAATAATCAGAAGGTATTTTCCTTAACTTCCATTTGCATTTGTGTGTGTGTGTGTGTGTGGTTGTGTATGTGTTTGAGTGTGAAAATATAGCACCTTTTGCTAATGTTAAAATAAACCATAATTAATATTATACAGTATATATGCATGTGTCTCAAAGAATCAATACCCAAGCCAGTCTATACTGAGAAATATAATAATTAAAATCACTGAAAACAATAGTGAATCAGTGTGACAGAAAGGGGTATATAACAAGGCAATGTATTTATGTATGCTTCCCTGGTGTTCATGAAAAACTTGCATCGTTTATATACAGTACAAATTATGTCATAATGCATATTAAATGCTGGACATCTTGCAGAGGTTAATTGTGCATCATTAATGTTACAGAACTCATATTTTATAATCTGATGGTTTTATTTATCTATGCTTCCAGCAACCGTGCACGAATGATTATTTCAATCAATTTTTGTTAAAGAATCTGATAATGTGTAAGCAATCTTGCACCATGTTGGACACTGTATTTAAAATATATATCAGAGGTATTCGGGATAGCTGCAATGCATTGATTGACAATTCAAAACCTGAGCCTGCTTGGGTTTAACATGATAAACTTTACATCTAAAGATAAAGTTATCCAGTGCAAGGGGAGATAGAGAGGTGTTGTTTTGGAATGCAATGATGTACTCGGAAGGGATTTCGTTTGCAGTGGTAACTGGAAAGGTGTCCGGGATGTCCTTTAATTTTCATCTGCCAGGTATGCCAGATGTCACCAAAGATATGCAGGGAGATTCTATGAACGTTCTTATCGTTTAATATGGTGCTAATTTTGCCCCAACCAATCAGATCTTATTTAACATTTGAAAGCTAAGATCTGATTGGTTGGGGCAAAATTAGCATCATTTTAAATTATAAGAACTTTTATTGAATAACCCTGAATAACTTTTATTCAATCTCCCTGATGGTGTTTTGACAGGCTCTGAAGGGGTATCATAAGAAAGGGGTTATCCCAGATCAGTGTAGGCCCATTTCTTTCACTCTCCTACTCTCTATTCAGGCAGTTCTAAAGCAGGTTTGTAGTCCTGCATTTGAAGTTTGCTTATTTCGGTTAGCATTTGCACTCTCATTTTTGCAGGATTACCGAGTCTCACCCAGTAAGAAGACAGCAGGTGGTATATGGGTGAAAGATGTGGAGATTACTAATGGGGGATCGCTTGGGTGTATTCAGAAATCAAAAACTGATCAAATGGGTAAGGGAGCCAGTGTTACCTTGGGGCCATTGTTGGGTCAGTCAGTTTGTCCGGTGGTGGCATTTCAGTTATACTGGGGTATGCAGCCCAATACACAAAGATGGTTTCTTTTTATCCAGGTTTCAGGTGCGGGTAGTTTTTCAGTCTTCACTAAGTGTGGGGGTGCAGGCCAAGGAATACAGTACGCACTCTTTTAGGATTGGGGCAGCAAACGAGGCTGCAAGGTGGGGCTTGGGGGAGGCAGTAATTAAGAATATAGGTGGGAATCTACACATTTTCGTAGTTATGTTAGGCTAGTGAGGTTAGAGGTTTAGGATATAATTTAGTTTATTTATATTTTCCTCATGGTCTGAGGCCACAGCAGTTTATGGATTTTTGGCCATTTCTACGTGTATTATGCAGCACAGAGGGCAGCAGTGAGGAACAAAGGAAAGCAGCTGGGATTCAACAGAAGGGAGGTAACGGTTGTCTGGTTAGGCCTAAGAAGATTGAGGGGGCATTTCGCAAATATGCAGTTCTTCATGGCCTCGAAAGGTTTGGAGAGGTGTCGAGTATGGAAGACTTTGGATAATTAAAGTCAATAGAGCAGTAGGAAAATTCATAGTACAAAATGGCTGTCTCATCAGCCGTCATGCATAACACAATCTCAGCCAATCATGGACGCGGCTGCCGTGTCTGAACACCAGTGGAACAAGGCTGTGTAAGTACAGATCAGGTTAGTTTTTTGACAAACTAATATAGCGGTTGGGGGTGGGAGAGGGAGTCCTACACTACAGCAAAATCTTAAAAAATAGGTGGACATGCCCTTTAAGTTATGCCCATTTTTAAGATCACTATTACCATTTTATTTTGTTGCCTGCAACATTTTAAAGTGTATAATGTGGTTAAGATAACAGTAATATCTTAAACCTGGCTAATAACCTGGAGGGCTGACTAACACCGGCTAATGAACTGCAGGGCTGACAACACTAGCTAATGAGCTGGAGGGCGAACTAACACTGGCAAATAAACTGGAGGGCTGAAAACACTGGGTAATGAACTGGAGGACTGACTTAATACCAGTTAATGAACTGGAAGGCTGGCAAACACTGGCTAATGAACTTGAAGGCTGACAACACTAGCTAACAAGCTGGAGGGCTGACAACACTGGATAATTAACTGGAAATCTGACAATACTGGCTAATGAACTGAAGGGCTGGCAACACTGGGTAATGAACTAAAGGGCTGAAAACACCAGCTTTGCCCCTCACCCTACTGGGACAGTCCTCCCCTGGACACAGTATCAAAAGCTTTAGCAAGATCCAAATATATTACATTCACTGCTATGCCAGAATCTAAATTCTGGGCTATCTGCGTATGTTGGCCTGTCTGAGTGTCTGTCTGTGTGTTTGCCTGTCTGTGTGTTTGCCTGTCTGTGTCAGTTGTCTGTATGTGTGTTTGCCTGTCTCTGAGTTACTGCCTGTCTGTGTGTTTGCCTGTCTGTCTGTGTGTTTGCATGTATGTCTGTGTGTTTGCCTGTCTGTCTGTGTGTTTGCCTGTCTGTCTGTGTGTTTGCCTGTCTGTCTTTGTGAGTGTCTGACTGTTTGCCTGTCTTTGTAAGTGTCTGTCTGTCTGTGTGTTTGCCTGTCTGTCTGTGTGTTTTGTCTGTCTGTGTGTTTGCCTGCCTGTCTGTGTATTTGCCTGTCAGTCTGTGTGTCTATCTGTCTGTATGAGTTGTCTGTATGTGTGTTTGCCTATCTCTGTGAGTGTCTGTGTGTTTGTCTGTCTATGTGTTTGCCAGTCTTTGTGAGATTCTTTGTTTGCCTGCCTGTCTGGCTGTAACCTGTCTGTGTGTTTGCCTGTCTTTGTAATTGTCTGCCTGTTTGCCTGTCTTTGTGAGTGTGTCTGTGTGTTTGCCTGTCTATTTGTGTAAGTGTTTGTCTTTCTGTGTGTTTGCCAGTCTCTGTGAGATTCTGTGTTTTTGCCTGTCTTGTGTCTGTCTGTTCCTGTCTGTGTGTTTGCCTGTCTGTCTGTGTGTTTGCCTGTCTGTCTGTGTGTTTGCCTGTCTGTCTGTGTGTTTGTCTGTCTGACTGTGTGTTTGCCTGTCTGTCTGTGTGTTTGCCTGTCTTTCTGTGTGTTTACCTGTCTGTCTGTGTGTTTGCCTGTCTCTGTTTGTTTTGCTTCTGGTCAGTTGTCTGTTGTGTGTTTCCTGTCTCTGAGTTACTGCCTGTCTGTGTGTTTGCCTGTCTGTCTGTGTGTTTGCATGTATGTCTGTGTGTTTGCCTGTCTGTCTGTGTGTTTGCCTGTCTGTCTGTGTGTTTGCCTGTCTGTCTTTGTGAATGTCTGTCTGTTTGCCTGTCTTTGTAAGTGTCTGTCTGTCTGTGTGTTTGCCTGTCTGTCTGTGTGTTTGCCTGTCGGTCTGTGTATTTGCCTGTCTGTCTGTGTGTCTATCTGTCTGTATGAGTTGTCTGTCTGTGTGTTTGCCTATCTCTGTGAGTGTCTGTGTGTTTGTCTGTCTATGTGTTTTGCCAGTCTTTGTGAGATTCTGTGTGTTTGCCTGCCTGTCTGTCTGTAACCTGTCTGTGTTTGTGCCTGTCTGTCTGTGTGAGTGTCTGCCTGTTTGCCTGTCTTTGTGAGTGTGTCTGTCTGTGTGTTTGTCTGTCTGTCTGTCTGTGTGAGTTGTCTGTCTGTCTGCTTGCCTGTCTGTGTGTTTGCCTGTCTCTGTGAGCGTCTGTGTGTTGGCCTGTCTGTCTGTGTGAGTGTTTGTCTTTCTGTGTGTTTGCCAGTCTCTGTGAGATTCTGTGTGTTTGCCTGTCTGTCTGTTACCTGTCTGTGTGGTTTGGCCTGTCTGTCTGTGTGTTTGCCTGTCTGTCTGTGTGTTTGCCTGTCTGTCTGTGTGTTTGCCTGTTTGTCTGTGTTTTTACCTGTCTGTCTGTCTGTGTGTTTGCCTGTCTGTCTGTGTGTTTGCCTGTCTGTCTGTGTGTTTGCCTGTCTGTCTGTGTGTTTACCTGTCTGTCTGTGTGTTTGCCTGTCTGTTTGTGTGTTTTCCTGTCTGTCTGTGTGTTTGCCTGTCTGTCTGTGTGGTTTGCCTGTCTGTGTCAGTTGTCCTGTCTGTGTTGTTTTCCTGTCTCTGAGTTACTGCCTGTCTGTGTGTTTGCCTGTCTGTCTGTGTGTTTGCATGTATGTCTGTGTGTTTGCCTGTCTGTCTGTGTGTTTGCCTGTCTGTCTGTGTGTTTGCCTGTCTGTCTTTGTGAATGTCTGTCGTTTTGCCTGTCTTGTAAGTGTCTGTCTGTCTGTGTGTTTGCCTGTCTGTCTGTGTGTTTGCCTGTCTGTCTGTGTTTTTGCCTGTCTGTCTGTGTGTCTATCTGTCTGTATGAGTTGTCTGTCTGTGTGTTTGCCTATCTCTGTGAGTGTCTGTGTGTTTGTCTGTCTATGTGTTTGCCAGTCTTTGTGAGATTCTGTGTGTTTGCCTGCCTGTCTGTCTGTAACCTGTCTGTGTTTGTGCCTGTCTGTCTGTGTGAGTGTCTGCCTGTTTGCCTGTCTTTGTGAGTGTGTCTGTCTGTGTGTTTGTCTGTCTGTCTGTCTGTGTGAGTTGTCTGCTTCTGTCTTGCGTCTTTGTGTTTGCCTGTCTCTGTGAGCGTCTGTGTGTTGGCCTGTCTGTCTGTGTGAGTGTTTGTCTTTCTGTGTGTTTGCCAGTCTCTGTGAGATTCTGTGTGTTTGCCTGTCTGTACCTGTCTGTGTGTTTGCCTGTCTGTCTGTGTGTTTGCCTGTCTGTCTGTGTGTTTGCCTGTCTGTCTGTGTGTTTGCCTGTTTGTCTGTGTGTTTACCTGTCTGTCTGTGTGTTTGCCTGTCTGTCTGTGTGTTTGCCTGTCTGTCTGTGTGTTTTTCCTGTCTGCTGTGTGTTTACCTGTCTGTCTGTGTGTTTGCCTGTCTGTCTGTGTGTTTACCTGTCTGTCTGTGTGTTTGCCTGTCTGTCTGTGGTGTTTTACCTGTCTGTCTGTGTGTTTGCCTGTCTGTTTGTGTGAGTGTTTGTCTGTCTATGTGTTTTACCAGTCCTCTGTGAGATTCTGTGTGTTTGCCTGCCTGTCTGTCTGTAACCTGTCTGTGTGTTTGCCTGTCTGTCTTTGTGAGTGTCTGCCTGTTTGCCTGTCTTTGTGAGTGTGTGTCTGTCTGTGTGTTTGCCTGTCTGTGTGTTTGTCTGTCTGTGTGTTTGTCTGTCTGTGTGTTTGCCTGTCTGTCTGTGTATTTGGCTGTCTGTCTGTGTGAGATGTCTATCTGTCTGCTTGCCTGTCTGTGTGTTTGCCTGTCTCTGTTAGCGTCTGTGTGTTTGCCTGTCTGTCTGCGTGAGTGTTTGTCTTTCTGTGTGTTTGCCAGTCTCTGTGAGATTCTGTATGTTTGCCTGTCTGTCTGTTACCTGTCTGTCTTTGTGAGTGTCTGCCTGTTTGCCTGTCTTTGTAAGTGTCTGTCTGTCTGTGTGTTTGCCTGTCTGTCTGTGTGTTTGCCTGCCTGTCTGTGTATTTGCCTGTCTGTCTGTGCGTCTATCTGTCTGTATGAGTTGTCGTCTGTGTGTTTGCCTGTCTCTGTGAGTGTCTGTGTGTTTGTCTGTCTATGTGTTTGCCAGTCTTTGTGAGATTCTGTGTGTTTGCCTGCCTGTCTGTAACCTGTCTGTGTGTTTGCCTGTCTGTCTTTGTGAGTGTCTGCCTGTTTGCCTGTCTTTGTGAGTGTGTCTGTCTGTGTGTTGTCTGTCTGTCTGTCTGTGTGAGTTGTCTGTCTGTCTGCTTGCCTGTCTGTGTGTTTGCCTGTCTCTGTGACGTCTGTGTGTTGGCCTGTCTGTCTGTGTGGTGTTTGTCTTTCTGTGTGTTTGCCAGCTCTGTGAGATTCTGTGTGTTGGCCTGTCTGTCTTGTCTGTTACGTCTGTGTGTTTGCCTGTCTGTTTTTGTTGCTGTCTGTCTGTGTGTTTGCCGTGTCTGGTCTGTGTGTTTGCCTGTTTTTGTCTGTGTGTTCCTGTCTGTCTGTGTGTTTGCCTGTCTGTCTGTGTGTTTGCCTGTCTGTCTGTTTGTTTCCTGTCTGTCTGTGTGTTTACCTGTCTGTCTGTGTGTTTGCCTGTCTGTCTGTGTGTTTACCTGTCTGTCTGTGTGTTTGCCTGTCTGTCTGTGTGTTTACCTGTTCTGTCTGTGTGTTTGCCTGTCTGTTTGTGGTGAGTGTTTGTCTTTCTATGTGTTTACCAGTCTCTGTGAGATTCTGTGTGTTTGCCTGCCTGTCTGTCTGTAACCTGTCTGTGTGTTTGCCTGTCGTCTTGTGAGTGTCTGCCTGTTTGCCTGTCTTTGTGAGTGTGTGTCTGTCTGGTTGTTTGCCTGTCTGTGTGTTTGTCTGTCTGTGTGTTTGTCTGTCTGTGTGTTTGCCTGTCTGTCTGTGTGTTTGCTGTCTGTCTGTGTGAGATGTCTATCTGTCTGCTTGCCTGTCTGTGTGTTTGCCTGTCTCTGTGAGCGTCTGTGTGTTTGCCTGTCTGTCTGCGTGAGTGTTTGTCTTTCTGTGTGTTTGCCAGTCTCTGTGAGATTCTGTATGTTTGCCTGTCTGTCTGTTACCTGTCTGTGTTTGCCTGTCTGTTGTGTGTTTACCTGTCTGTCTGTGTGTTTGCCTGTCTGTCTGTGTGTTTGCCTGTCTGTCTGTGTGTTTTGCGTGGTCTGTCTGTGTGTTTACCTGTCTGTCTGTGTGTTTGCCTGTCTGTTTGTGAGTGTTTGTCTGTCTATGTGTTTGCTAGTCTCTGTGAGATTCTGTGTGTTTACCTGCCTGTCTGTCTGTTACCTGTCTGTGTGTTTGCCTGTCTGTCTTTGTGAGTGTTTGCCTGTTTGCCTGTCTTTGTGAGTGTGTGTCTGTCTGTGTGTTTGTCTGTCTGGTGTTGGTTTGCCTGTCTGTCTTGTATTTTCCGTCTGTCTGTGTAGTTGTTTCTGTCTGTCTGCTTCCCTGTCTGTGTGTTTGCCTGTCTCTGTGAGAGTCTGTGTGTTTGCCTGTCTTTCTGTGTGAGTTTGTCTGTCTGTGTGTTTGCCTGTCTGTCTTTGTGAGTGTTTGCCTGTCTTTGTGAGTGTGTGTCTGTCTGTGTGTTTTGCCTGTCTGTCTGTGTTGTTGTGCATGTATGTCTGTGTGTTTGCCTGTCTGTCTGTGTGTTTGCCTGTCTGTCTGTGTGTTTGCCTGTCTGTCTTTGTGAGTGTCTGTCTGTTTGCCTGTCTTTGTAAGTGTCTGTCTGTCTGTGTGTTTGCCTGTCTGTCTGTGTGTTTGCTGCTGTCTGGTGTTGCCTGTCTGTCTGTGGTCTATCTTTCGTAGAGTTGTCTGTCTGTGTGTTTGCCTATCTCTGTGATGTGTCTGTGTGTTTGTCTGTCTATGTGTTGCCAGTCTTGTGGATTTCCTGTGTGTTTGCCTGCCTGTCTGTAACCTGTCTGTGTGTTTGCCTGTCTGTCTTTGTGAGTGTCTGCCTGTTTGCCTGTCTTTGTGAGTGTGTCTGTCTGTGTGTTGTCTGTCTGTCTGTCTGTGTGAGTTGTCTGTCTGTCTGCTTGCCTGTCTGTGTGTTTGACCTGTCTCTGTGAGCGTCTGTGTGTTTGCCCGTCTGTCTGTGTGAGTGTTTGTCTTTCTGTGTGTTTGCCAGTCTCTGTGAGATTCTGTGTGTTTGCCTGTCTGTCTGTCTGTTACCTGTCTGTGTGTTTGCCTGTCTGTCTGTGTGTTTGCCTGTCTGTCTGTGTTTGCCTGTCTGTCTGTGTGTTTGCCTGTTTGTCTGTGTGTTTGCCTGTCTGTCTGTGTTGCCTTTGTCGTGTGTTTGCCTGTCTGTCTGTGTGTTTGCCTGTCTGTCTGTGTGTGTGTAATGTCTGTCTGTGTGTTTGCCTGTCTGTCTGTGTGTTTGCCTGTCTGTCTGTGTGTTTGCCTGTCTGTCTGTGTGGTTACCTGTCTGTCTGTGTGTTTGCCGTCTGTTTGTGTGAGTGTTTGTCTGTCTATGTGTTTTCCAGTCTCTGTGAGATTCTGTGTGTTTGCCTGCCTGTCTGTCTGTAACCTGTCTGTGTGTTTGCCTGTCTGTCTTTGTGAGTGTCTGCCTGTTTGCCTGTCTTTGAGTGTGTGTCTGTCTGTGTGTTTGCCTGTCTGTGTGTTTTGTCTGTCTGTGTGTTTGTCTTCTGTGTGTTGCCTGTCTTGGTCTGTGTATTTGGCTGTCTGTCTGTGTGAGATGTCTATCTGTCTGCTTGCCTGTCTGTGTGTTTGCCTGATCTGTTAGCGTCTTGTTGGTGGTTTCGCCTGTCTAGTCTGCGTGAAGTGTTTTCTTTCTGGGTGTTTTGCCAGTCTCTGGATGATTCTGTATGTTTTCCTGTCGGTCTTTACCTGTCTGTCTGTGTGTTTGCCTGTCTGTCTGTGTGTTTACCTGTCTGGCTGTGTGTTTGCCTGTCTGTCTGTGTGTTTGCCTGTCTGTTTGTGTGAGTGTTTGTCTGGTGCGGACAGTGCCTTTAAGGCTTATACACACCTGCCGTATGGAAATGCACGATGTGTATGAGGGCCAACAAATGTGGCATGTAAGGCACTTGACGGGCAAAATGGACATTGGGTTGGGGTTGTTTTGATCCGCCTGGCCAGACGTTTCGGCTGATAAAATGCCATACGTGGCACGATTGTTGGTTGAAATGGGCACTCATACACTTTGTGCATCGTGGGTCAGCCCCCATGATCGCACCTGTGTATGAGCCTTAAGACTGTCCTGTATGCAAAGCTTCAAAAAAGGACTGCCTCAGCCAAAGGAACCAGCGTTCATATCAGATTTTACAACTGAGAATGTTTGAAGTGCGTATTGCTGTGTTTGCCCATAAATTTGCCAAGCTGTGGGTTGCTATCACACAGGTGAGGATTCTAAGTAATAGTGGAATAGTAAACTGTCTTTTACATTTTAGCTTCAGATGAAAACATGCCCTATAGGGATTCTGGGGTTTGCAGTTCAAAACAGTAAGATGGTGCAACATTTTCCATTGCTTCAGCTCACCTAGGCAGGGGTGTAATTACAGGGGAGAGGGGGAGCAACCACAGGGGGTCCCATCTTCTTATTTTTTCTATGACAGATATAGCCCCCTCCCAGAAAACCACTGTGGATGTAGCACAGATATTGTCCTATCATAGTTTTGCTGGGGGGCCCAGTGATTCCTAGTTACGCACTGCACCTAGGGCTACGTCTAATGTTAATTAGATGTTTGTGTGCCTTTCCTGTTACAGAGATTGAAAATGTTCTTTAAATGATATTGGCATTATCACACATCAGTCTGTTCTTCACATCAGTCCATAGTTAATATTACATTTAAAGTATAAAGCTTTGCTATTGAAATCTAGTATATTGTTTTACGGATGGAAAAAATGGAATCTCAGGAGGTTTTGCAATATTCCTTTTCATCATTAATTCCCAGATATGATATACCTCCTGCAGTCTAATTTCTGTTATAAATTCTTATATTTGTATAATTGCCTTCTTATTTCTTCATGTGTAATGCTACTACTCTGCAGGAGTTGGTTATTATTAGAGAAGAAACCCATTAATGGTCATTATAGAGAGGAAAACCATTAGGATGGGATAGAATTACAGGAACTAGATAGGAACACTGGGTCATAAAAGGATTTCAAAGGTCTGGAATAATCAGAAGGTATTTTCCTTAACTTCCATTTGCTTTGTGTGTGTGTGGTGTGTGGTTGTGTATGTGTGTGAGTGTGAAAATATAGCACCTTTTGCTAATGTTAAAATAAACCATAATTAATATTATACAGTATATATGCATGTGTCTCAAAGATCAATACCCAAGCCAGTCTATACTGAGAAATATATAATTAAAATCACTAAAAAAATAGTGGGATCAGTGTGACAGAAAGGGGTATATAACAGGCAATGTATTTATGTATGCTTCCCTGGTGTTCATGAAAAACTTGCATCGTTTATATACAGTACAATTATGTCATAATGCATATTAAATGCTGGACATCTTGCAGAGGTTAATTGTGCATCATTAATGTTACAGAACTCATATTTATAATCTGATGGTTTTTATTATCTATGCTTCCAGCAACCGTGCACGAATGATTATTTCAATCAATTTTTGTTAAGAATCTGATAATGTGTAAGCAATTCTGCACCATGTTGGACACTGTATTTAAAATATATATCAGAGGTATTCGGGATAGCTGCAATGCATTGATTGACAATTCAAAACCTGAGCCTGCTTGGGTTAACATGATAAACTTTACATCTAAAGATAAAGTTATCCAGTGCAAGGGGAGATAGAGAGGTGTTGTTTTGGAATGCAATGATGTACTCGGAAGGGATTTCGTTTGCAGTGGTAACTGGAAAGGTGTCCGGGATGTCCTTTAATTTTATCTGCCAGGTATGCCAGATGTCACCAAAGATATGCAGGGAGATTCTATGAACGTTCTTATCGTTTAATATGGTGCTAATTTTGCCCCAACCAATCAGATCTTATTAATATTGAAAGCTAAGATCTGATTGGTTGGGGCAAAATTAGCATCATTTTAAATTATAAGAACTTTTATTGAATAACCCTGAATAACTTTTATTCAATCTCCCTGATGGTGTTTTGACAGGCTCTGAAGGGGTATCATAAGAAAGGGGTTATCCAGATCAGTGTAGGCCCATTTCTTTCACTCTCCTACTCTCTATTCAGGCAGTTCTAAAGAGGTTTGTAGTCCTGCATTTGAAGTTGCTTATTTCGGTTAGCATTTGCACTCTCATTTTTGCAGGATTACCGAGTCTCACCCAGTAAGAAGACAGCAGGTGGTATATGGGTGAAAGATGTGGAGATTACTAATGGGGGATCGTTGGGGGTATTCAGAAATCAAAAACTGATATCAAATGGGTAAGGGAGCCAGTGTTACCTTGGGGCCATTGTTGGGTCAGTCAGTTTGTTCGGTGGGTGGCATTTCAGTATACTGGGGTATGCAGCCCAATACACAAGATGGTTTCTTTTTATCCAGGTTTCAGGTGCGGGTAGTTTTTCAGTCTTCACTAAGTGTGGGGGTGCAGGCCAAGGAATACAGTACGCACTCTTTTAGGATTGGGGGCAGCAAACGAGGCTGCAAGGTGGGGCTGGGGGAGGCAGTAATTAAGATATAGGTGGGAATCTACACATTTTCGTGTTAGTGTTAGGCTAGTGAGGTTAGAGGTTAGGATATAATTAGTTTATTTATATTTTCCTCATGGTCTGAGGCCACAGCAGTTTATGGATTTTGGCCATTTCTACGTGTATTATGCAGCACGGAGGGAAGCAGTGAGGAACAAAGGAAAGCAGCTGGGATTCAACAGAAGGGAGGTAACGGTTGTCTGGTTAGGCCTAAGAGGATTGGGGGCATTTCGCAAATATGCAGTTCTTCATGGCCTCGGAAGGTTTGGAGAGGTGTCGAGTATGGAAGACTTTGGATAATTAAAGTCAATAGAGCAGTAGGAAAATTATAGTACAAAATGGCTGTTATCAGCCGTCATGCATAACACAATCTAGCCAATCATGGAAGCGGCTGCCGTGTCTGAACACCGTGGAACAAGGCTGTGTAAGTACAGATCAGGTTAGTTTTTTGACAAACTAATATAGCAGTTGGGGGTGGGAGAGGGAGTCCTACACTACAGCAAAATCTTAAAAAATAGGTGGACATGCCCTTTAAGTTATGCCCATTTTTAAGATCACTATTACCATTTATTTTGTTGCCTGCAACATTTTAAAGTGTATAATGTGGTTAAGATAACAGTAATATCTTAAACCTGGCTAATAACCTGGAGGGCTGACTAACACCGGCTAATGAACTGCAGGGCTGACAACACTAGCTAATGAGCTGGAGGGCGAACTAAACTGGCAAATAACTGGAGGGGCTGAAAACACTGGGTAATGAAAAGGAGGACTGACTTAATACCAGTTAATGAACGGGGGGCTGGCAAACACTGGCTAATGAACTTGAAGGCTGACAACACTAGCTAACAAGCTGGAGGGGTGACAACACTGGATAATTAACTGGAAATCTGACATACTGGCTAATGAACTGAAGGGCTGGCAACACTGGGTAATGAACTAAAGGGCTGAAAACACCAGCTTTGCCCTCACCCTACTGGGACAGTCCTCCCCTGGACAACAGTATCAAAAGCTTTAGCAAGATCCAAATATATTACATTCACTGCTATGCCAGAATCTAAATTCTGGGCTATCTGCGTATGTTGGCCTGTCTGAGTGTCTGTCGGTGTTTGCCTGTCTGTGTGTTTGCCTGTCTGTGTCAGTTGTCTGTATGTGTGTTTGCCTGTCTCTGAGTACTGCTGTCTGTGTGTTTGCCTGTCTGTCTGTGTTTGCATGTATGTTGTGTGTTTGCCTGTTGTCTGGGTGTTTGCTGTCTGTCTGTGTGTTTGCCTGTCTGTCTTTGTGAGTGTCTGTCTGTTTGCCTGTCTTTGTAAGTGTCTGTCTGTCTGTGTGTTTGCTGTCTGTCTGTGTGTTTTGTTTGTCTGGTTGTTTGCCTGCGTCTGTGTATTTGCTGTCAGTCTGTGTGTCTATCTGTCTGTATGAGTTGTCTGTATGTGTGTTTGCCTATCTCTGTGAGTGTCTGTGTGTTTGTCTGTCTATGTGTTTGCCAGTCTTTGTGAGATTCTGTGTGTTTGCCTGCCTGTCTGGCTGTAACCTGTCTGTGTGTTTGCCTGTCTTTGTAATTGTCTGCCTGTTTGCCTGTCTTTGTGAGTGTGTCTGTGTGTTTGCCTGTCTATTTGTGTAAGTGTTTGTCTTTCTGTGTGTTTGCCAGTCTCTGTGAGATTCTGTGTGTTTGCCTGTCTGTCTGTCTGTTACCTGTCTGTGTGTTTGCTGTCGTCTGTGTGTTTGCCTGTCTGTCTGTGTGTTTGTCTGTTGGACTGTGTGTTGCCTGTCTGTCTGTGGGTTTGCCTGTCTTTTGGTGGTTTACTGTCTGTCTGTGTGTTTGCCTGTCTGTCTGTTGTTTGCCTGTCTGTGTCAGTTGTCTGTATGTGTGTTGCCTGTCTCTGAGTTATGGTGTCTGGGTGTTTGCTGTTGTCTGTGTGTTTGCATGTATGCGTGTTTGCCTGTCTGTCTGTGTGTTGCCTGTCTGTCTGTGTGTTTGCCTGTCTGTCTTTGTGAATGTCTGTCGTTTGCCTGTCTTTGTAAGTGTCTGTCTGTCTGTGTGTTTGCCTGTCTGTCTGTGTGTTTGCCTGTCTGTCTGTGTATTTGCCTGTCTGTCTGTGTGTCTATCTGTCTGTATGAGTTGTCTGTCTGTGTGTTTGCCTATCTCTGTGAGTGTCTGTGTGTTGTCTGTTATGTGTTTGCAGTCTTTGTGAGATTGTGTGTTTGCCTGCCTGTCTGTCTGTAACCTGTCTGTGTGTTTGCCGTCTGTCTGTGTGAGTGTCTGCCTGTTTGCCTGTCTTTGTGAGTGTGTCTGTCTGTGTGTTTGTCTGTCTGTCTGTCTGTGTGAGTTGTCTGTCTGTCTGCTTGCCTGTCTGTGTGTTTGCCTGTCTCTGTGAGCGTCTGTGTGTTGCCTGTCTGTCTGTGTGAGTGTTTGTCTTTCTGTGTGTTTGCCAGTCTCTGTGAGATTCTGTGTGTTTGCCTGTCTGTCTGTTACCTGTCTGTGTGTTTGCCTGTCTGTCTGTGTGTTTGCCTGTCTGTCTGTGTGTTTGCTGTCGTCTGTGTGTTGCCGTTTGCTGTGTGTTCGTTGTCGTGTGTTGCCGTCTGTCTGTGTGTTTGCCTGTTGTCTGTGGTTTGCCTGTTGTTGTGGTGTGTGTTACCTGTTGTCTGTGTGTTTGCCTGTCTGTCTGTGTGTTTACCTGTCTGTCTGTGTGTTTGCCGTCTGTCTGTCTGTGTGTTTGCCTGTCTGTTTGTGTGAGTGTTTGTCTGTCTATGTGTTTACCAGTCTCTGTGAGATTCTGTGTGTTTGCCTGCCTGTCTGTCTGTAACCTGTCTGTGTGTTGCCTGTCTGTCTTTGTGAGTGTCTGCCTGTTTGCCTGTCTTTGTGAGTGTGTGTCTGTCTGTGTGTTTGCCTGTCTGTGTGTTTGTCTGTCGGTGTTTTGTCTGTCGTGTGTTTGCCTGTCTGTCGTGTATTTGGCTGTTGTCTGTGTGAGATGTCTATCTGTCTGCTTGCCTGTCTGTGTGTTTGCCTGTCTCTGTGAGCGTCTGTGTGTTTGCCTGTCTGTCTGCGTGAGTGTTTGTCTTCTGTGTGTTTGCCAGTCTCTGTGAGATTCTGTATGTTTGCCGGTCTGTCTGTTACTGTCTGTGTTTGCCTGTCTGTCTGTGTGTTTACCTGTCTGTCTGTGTGTTTGCCTGTCTGTTCGTGTGTGTTTGCCTGTCTGTCTGTGTGTTTGCCTGTCAGTCTGTGTGTTTCCTGTCTGGCTTTGTGTTGACTGTCTGTCTGTGTGTTTGCCTGTCTGTTTGTGTGAGTGTTTGTCTGTCTATGTGTTTGCTAGTCTCTGTGAGATTCTGTGTGTTTACCTGCCTGTCTGTCTGTTACCTGTCTGTGTGTTTGCCTGTCTGTCTTTGTGAGTGTTTGCCTGTTTGCCTGTCTTTGTGAGTGTGTGTCTGTCTGTGTGTTTGTCTGTCTGTGTGTGTTGCCTGTCTGTCTGTGTATTTTCCTGTCTGTCTGTGTGAGTTGTCTGTCTGTCTGCTTCCCTGTCTGTGTGTTTGCCTGTCTCTGTGAGCGTCTGTGTGTTTGCCTGTCTGTCTGTGTGAGTTTGTCTGTCTGTGTGTTTGCCTGTCTGTCTTTGTGAGTGTTTGCCTGTCTTTGTGAGTGTGTGTCTGTCTGTGTGTTTGCCTGTCTGTCCGTGTGTTTAGCTGTCTGTGTGTTTGCCTGTATTTCTATGTGTTTACCTGTCTGTCTGTGTGTTTGCCTGTCTGTCTGTGTGTTTACCTGTCTGTCTGTGTGTTTGCCTGCCTGTCTTTGTGAGTGTCTGTTTGCCTGTCTTTGTGAGTATCAGAAATCCCACCCCATAAAGCATAGGGATACATGGCTGAGAGGGAGAGGGAACAGAAATGCAAGGTAGATTTGAAAATAAATAAGGACAGTAATAGGCTAGAAGTTACAAACAATGTTGCTGTTTAGAGTAGAATAAGGGAATATAAGAGAGGAGAGAGGGGGGGGGACAGGCACAACGAAGCAGAGGAGACAGAAGAAGTTCCTGCTCCCCCCCCCCCTCTGGTGTTGCTCTGTTTTATTGCAGGAATTATTTCGTGGCAAGGTGATGTCACAGCGGCAGTTGGTCACTGGAAGCTGGCTGGTGTAAGTGGTGGAGGTAGCCCAGGGGGTGGCACCTACAGAATATCTTGGTTTGGACCAAGGGTATGGTGACGACATCTCCAAAAAGGTGCTCGAGTCGGTGCATCCACAACTGATGAGCAAATTCAATGGTAGCTTCCAGTGAGACACTTTACAGAATGGTTAGGTCACGTAAAATATTAAGTGGCAATGTTTAAAATGTTTTTGTACCAAACAATGTTCTTTCTTAACAATGGAGATTGGTTATAACAAAGAGTTGTTTTGTAAATAAAGCTGTGACCCCTTTTGATCCAAAGTCAGTTGTCGAGTGTTTAATAAATTAGGAGAGAGTAGCAGGGCTCTAAGGGGTCAGCCACGGGCAGAAATGAAAGGGAGAAATGGGTAGTAGTAATATTCCTGTGCCTCCATCATGTCTCAGCCATGTGTGTTTGCCTGTCTGTCTGTGCATTTGCCTGTCTGTCTGTGTGTTTGCCTGTCTGTCTGTGTGTTTGCCTGCCTGTCTGTCTGTGCATTTGCCTGTCTGTCTGTGCGTTTGCCTGCCTGCCTGTGCGTTTGCCTGCCTGCCTGTGCGTTTGCCTGTCTGTCTGTGTGTTTACCTGCCTGTCTGTGTGTTTGCCTGTCTGTCTTTGTTAGTGTCTGTGTGTTTGCCTGTCTGTGTGTTTGCCTGTCTTTTTAAGTGGATGTGAGAGGTATGATTGATCTGTCTGCTTCCAGGAAGCAAGGCTGCAGCTTCCTGTGAAGTCTACTGAGTACACTTAGCTGAGTGTTCCCAGATAAGGTGAATTATGAGAGCTGACCCCTAGTACTCACAGGTTATTTTTCTAAATCACCCAGCATCCACAGGGAGAGGTAAGACACAGCTTTTTGTATCTGTGAATGTGCTCATTCTATTGCGGCAATAATGTCTGGAGACTTTACTAAGGGGCAGAGAAAGGGGCGTGGCCTAAAGCTCTATTGATGGTTCCTTACCCTAGAAATGCCCCTGAATCCATTTCTGTTCCTTATCCTTACCCAAGAACATATTCCCTAGTCTATGAGAAGGAGTTTTTTTTTTTTAATAACATAAAATACTTTCCTAAAGTTAAAAGTTTTTGTTAACTCAGTGCACTTTTGCTTTTTGCAACCTATATTAAATAAAAATATATCATTATTCCCTAATCTTCCCATTACCTTCATCTCCTTAATGATGTCAGTGCTCATATTGCAAATTTAGGAACTTGATACCTTTTGAGGTGCTTATTTTAATCTATGTCAAGGTAATTTAAATCCTCCATGGCTAGAATGTGCCGAAAACCTGCAGTTTTCACCAACTGCAAATGGAGATGGATTTCTGTCCCCTCACTAGCAGTAAGTGGCTTATAACAGACGCCCACATTTAATTTTAGCCATAAAGCTCCATCCATATTGTATCTGCCTTATCATTTGTCCCCCCATCTATTCCATCTATTAGATTTGGCTTCAATTCTTGTTTTGCATACATACATACCCCCTCCTTTCTTATTTACTCCATCATGTCTAAACATGGAGTATCCTTCCAAATGTACTACCCAGTAATGTGAATAATTTACCCATGTTTCTGCAATACAGTAATTTTTACCATACATCATGCTTTTCTTTTAAAGCTATTAGGTCTAGTTCCCTAGTTTTTTCAGCCAGACTCCTTGTAAAAACATTTCCGATTATCATTTAATTTATTTCCACCCTTTGAGGTACATGCCTCCCTATCCTATAGGATATAGGTGGGTCCCCTCTCCTATCTCCTTATCTCATTGCCTCCTGATCCCTCACGCCTCTATCTACCCTGTGTAGTACAAAATACCCTTCTCCACATAGCTATTTTAAAATCTCCTCAACCCTTTTGCCATCATCTCCCCCAAAGCAGCTGCACCATCATCATAGAGGTGCAGTTCATCCCTACTTAAGAGCCTGTAGCCAACAGAAAAGTCTGTCCAGTTCTCTAAAAACCCAAACCACACCAACCTCTTAGCCACACATTAATACTGCTAAATTCTCATTGCCTCCCCAGTATACGGCTGCGGTAATATTTCTGAGGATTCTACTCTGGGGTGCTTACTTTTAACTTGGCTCATTTTTAAGGACCAAGGAAAGCAATTTAGTGCATATTAAACATGGTTTACAAGTCAACCCCCCACAAAGTGCAAAAAAATATGGAAATTCTTCGATCCAGGTTGAAAAAGGCTTGAGAAAGGTCCAAAGCAAGTACTGAAAGTTTTAATATGTTCTATTAAATCAATAAGAGAGACAAATATCTAATCTATTTATCAATCTACTCACACACATTCACACACAAACACACACAAACTGGCTCTGTTTTTCAAAGTGCTACATATTTATTCAGCCAAAGGGCTACATTCTATGTAAATGCTTGCTACAGTTACAAAAGGTTAGCACTGAGTGATGTCCAAGTCACTCTTTGAATAAAATGCTAAAATCTATATTCATTATTTGATAAGAAAGAAAACAGGAAACCGTAAATTATTTTTTCTACAACCGAATGTTAATGTAAGGCCAGCTAACAACTTTCAAGCGAAGAAGAATAATGTATCTTAAAGGTGAATAGGACAGCAACAGGATCATAATAGGAAGCATGAAAAATAATTCTTCAAGCAGGAAAAAGATACATATCAACTAGGCATTGATCCATTGGTATAAGACTACAGCGCGCATTTCTGGTAACTAAACTAAAAAAGATTTTTCAGCTGATAAGCCATGATGGTAAGGAAAGATGAATGTAATTGTGATATAAAACATATGTTCTTGAGGGATTTTTATTATATTTCCTTAGCTTTTAAGAAATAATGAATTCTTTTCTTGAAGAAACTGGACAATATTTATAAATGAAGAAATCCCACAAGAGTTTGAATCTAAAAAAAGTCTATAAAGACTAGGAAAATAATTTTGAATGGTAATATTTATCTAATGTATGGAAAGAATAAATCCTGAATTACTTACATTTCTATCCATTACTGCACCCAGACTTTTAGCTATATATGCTACATGATGGAAATTGTGTGGCTGCTTTTGATTACTTACTATATGAATCTATTGGTTGTTTTTAATTGTTTAAATGGAAAATAAAATTCTGTCCCCTCCTAAGAATCATCCATGATGCATCATATAGCATTAAAGAAAATGTAATAATCTATCATAAAGAAGGTAAATGAACATTTAGGGGAATATCACAATCATTTCCTTCATTTTGGCCATGCCAACATTGTGGCCTTATGTCATTGGTAACAACTGACTAATCAAAAAAAAAAAAAAAACAGCTTGCATGTTCTGTTAAACTAGGGAAATCTGTTGTATTCAATTAGATCAACTGGACTTGAAGTTTAGTTCTTGAAGTCCAGTTGATCTAATTGAATACAACATATATACCATAACCTGGATGAATGAGAACCTTCACAAACTAGGGAAAGATTTTGAAAAGAATAAGTGACAGGTTGATAGACAGATTTCCTTGGCATCAGATATTTGCAGCACCTTTTGGAACCTTAAGCTAGCCATACAGAGTAAATCCAGTAAATCAGTTTTGGTTAAACAATTTTAAAAATACCTTATTTATTGAAGGGGGCAATAAGCCTTGTTCATGACATGCCTCCCAGAATTTTTAGCCTAGAAGATGGAAACCCTAGCTCTGGCAGATATGCCTGTAACATCGTTGAAACAACTGGCTTTTACAGCTTTTAAGTGCGGACATTTGGATTGCCAAATAATTGATCCAAAGACACAAAAAAAAAGCTAAATCACACTTTATCTCTCCTTTAATAGTATTATATATTCTTATACATAGTTACAAGAGATGTTTTCCAGTTTCAAGTCAAACCTGTTTTTTTATATGCTCCCCATGTATGGTGTCCAGTTTAAGACATCATCATGTATCAGGTATCAGGTATCAAGTGTCAGTTATAAGGTGTCAGGTATCAGGTGTCAGTTATCAGGTATCAGGTGTCAGGTATCATGATCAGCTTTAATGTATCATGTGTCAGGTTATCATGGATTGGGAATAATTTATCATGTATCAGGTGTCAGTTTTCAGGTATTATGTTTCCAAGCATCATGTTTCAGTCATCATGTATCAGCTTTTATGTATTAAGCTGGCCATACACGAAGCAAACATTAGATAGATTAGACATTAGATTACCAAAAAGTGACCTAGCTTTTGGGGGTCCCTGAATAACAAATATGTTAAAAAAATTTATTAGGGGTGGACATACCCTTTGTTCTATTAAAATTATTCCAGATGCTCCTAAACATACTTACCAGCTCCTGATCCCTTGCCAGATATTCAGCCTCCTCTGTTGCTGATAAATTCTGCTGACATTCTTGAGCAGCAGCAGAGAAGGAACGACTGGTAAAAGACATCTGTGATTGACTATGATGTCAGCATCGCACCTCTCACTGACGGCCGCAACCAGTAAGTTAAAATAGATGTGGTAAGGAATCCTGAACAGAAAGAGGAGCACCTGGGATAATTTTTAACGGAACAATTTATGGGGTTTGGGGGTAATACATTTAAATATAAATTTTAATTGCGGGTGGTGGAGATGCCCTTTAAAAATCTCTTTATTTTTAAAGTACATTTTTCTACTATAGATGCCCTTTAAACACATAAAGTATATACTCTAACACACATATTGACAAATAGACAGACAGATGCAGAGAGACATGCAGACAGACACGCAGAGATAGGCAGACACACAGACAGACAAGCAAAGGCACAGAGAGAAATGGGGATACAATGGTAACATGGTTGGCACAGACACTGATAATATGCTTGGAATTCTGGAACTTGAAACAGGGTTGGCATGCAGACACTGGTTATATGCTAGGCAAACTGGCACTGGTAATATGGATGGCACAAAGACACATATTATGCTTGCCAAACTGGCACTGGTAACATAGTTGGCATACAGACACTGGTCCTATGTTGTCTCCACTTACAATCACAGCCCATACCTGGCTTGGTCTCTGATGATTCTTTTCACTGTCTCTATAGTTACAGCATGCTCCTAGACTTAAAGGGAATGTTCATTCTTAAATCAAAAAACTGGTCAATTGTCATTTCCTGTCCCCTATCCCCAACTGATATATTTTGCACTTTATTACTTGCTTTACTAACCAGATATTTAAAGATAATTATTGTCTTCTGTTGGAGCAATCTCTTATTGGACTTTAGGAACGTCTGTGGGACTGCTTGCACCTGCCTGCTGTTCAGTTTGCTCTATGTGCACAGGCCTTCTGCATTTGTAATCTGGCCTATCCCTCTATGTAGTTAATCAAGGCTGTGACTGTTGACATTACAGCCAATGATTGACTGCTTTTTCCTCTGCTGCCTCCCCTGCTTATACTCAAGCTCATAAAAAGCTCTTTGAGCAGAAGGAGGAGACAGATATCTTTGCCAGAACAAAAGGGAACATATTATTACAAATCTGGTTACAAATACATGTAAAAAAATGGGGAAAATAGCAGTTGGGGTTGAGGGCAAATACATTTTTTTAAAATTATACTTGGCGTTTAAGCAGTAACCTGGTTTACAGCATTGCCCCATAGTCATTAGAGATGGCAGTAGCCAGGCCTGGTTATACAGGGAAAAAATGTAAAGTGTAAAATTTTGCACTTCTAGGAAATGCTGAACATTTTATATACATTGGATTGTGCATTTTTTAATCTGTTCCCATTGACCTGAATTAGACTTTCAAAATGGCTAACACATAAAAACTGGCCCACAGGGTTGCAGGGGAATCCCCCAGTGGGCCCACAGCCCATTCACCCAAGAAAACAGACTGCAAAAAAATGAATATAGAGCCAAAGGGGACAGTAAGAAATGCATTTTAATAAACAATAGGAGTTAGTAGGAGTAAGATAGATCTGTAGTGAAAATAGAGATATGAAAGGCTAGGTGGGCCCCTAAACTCGTGCGGTGAGCACCAACTGCTCCTACGCTGACCAGACTAAAAGACTTCCATTCTAATTATTGTTTGGTAATCTGTCAGTTAGAAAGATAGAGCACAATTTGGCATGATAATAATGATGAATACAAAATTCATGATGTCTTTATTGTGGCTATACTGAAAGGTTAAACAAACCCCAAACCCATTGCCCCCCCCCCCCCCCCCATAACTAGTGGAGGCAACTTATCTATGTCCCAGTAGTAGGTTATCAGTGGCAAACAGTGTACCAATAAATATATATATATATATATTTATTTATTTATTTACAGAATGTTAGTTGGTCCATAAAAAGGCTTAATTAAAATAGTTTCAACCTTTTAAAAAATATAGTGAACTTATTTGAACTTTTTGAAATTTTCCAGTGACAACATTGTTAAAGTTGAAATTATTATGATAGAAGAAACTAAAGCCAGAAATAGCACCATCTATTGGATGTAAATGAATCTGACTTTGATACTCTGGTACCTGACTTTGATACCTGACTTTGATACCTGACTTTGATACCTGACACTGATACCTGACTCTGATACCTGACTTTGATAAATGACTTTGATACCTGATATTGATAGCTGACTGATACCTGATGAATGATACCTGACATAAGGCATGACACCAAAATATTTTTCTGTACCAATGAATATATATATATTTACAGAATGTCAATTGGTCATTAAAAAGGCTTAATTAAAATAGTTTCAACCTTTCTAAGAATAAAGTTAACTTATTTGAACTGATTTTCTAGTGAGAACATTGGTACAGTCTAAATTATTATGATTGAAGAAAATAAAGCTAAAAGCTTGCCATCTATTAAATGAAACAGTCAGCAAAATGAATCTGACTTTGATACCTGACTCTGAAACCTGACTTAGATACTTTATGAATTATACATGATGAGTGATACTTGACTCTGATACCTGACTCTGATACCTGACTAATGATAGCTGACTTTGATACCTGACTCTGATACCTGACTCTAGTAAATGACTTTAATATCTGATTTTGATACCTGACTGATTCCTGATGAATGATATCTAATACATGGTACCTGATACATGAAACCTAAAATCCATGTACCAATGAATATATATATTTACAAAATGTCAACTGGTCATTAAAAAGGCTTAATTAAAATAGTTTCAACCTTTCAAAGAATGAAGTGAACTTATTTGAACTTTTCTAGTGAGAACACTGGTACAGTCTAAATTATTATGATAGAAGAAAATAAAGCTAGAAAAAGTGCCAGCAACCAGTCAGCAATAAAATGAATCTGACATAGATACCTGACTCTGAAAACTTAATACCATATGAATTATAATTGATGAGTGATACCTGATGAGTGACACCTGACTTTGATACCTAATGAATGATACCTGACTTTGATACCTGATGAAAGATAACTGACTTTAATATCTGATGAATGATAACTGACTTTGATACCCGATGAATGATAACTGACTGATACCTGATGAATGATAACTGACTGATACCTGATGAATGATACCTGATACATAAAACCTGAAGCATGAGGAATGACACACAAAGATGTATTTTTCTGTACATTTCAGGACATGTGCAGATTGTTACATCCAATAGATTTATTGTTTCTAGCTTTACTTTTAGCTTTTGCTTTTTTAAAATTAAAAGAGACAAATAACTGTTCTTTCTATTTCTTTCTCCTTATCTTCTTTTCTTTTATTGTTCCACATGTTTGGACTGTATCTCCTCCCACAGTTTTTAAGTTGCAGACATGAAATTCAGTATAGACGTGTGGGACACATAGGAAAAGTGTGCAATTACCTGGCTAAGGAATCCACAGATGCATTACCGCATTATCTGCAAATTTCAGGACATTTTTACTTCAGAAACTAAAATGGGTACAATACTCAAATGTGGATATTTCAAGGTTTAAGGGTCATGTGATGAAAACAATTAGTTTAATGGTCGTAAATGCTACCTACCCTTCCATTCATGTGACAGCTTTACTTAAAGGGTAACAATAGTCAAAAAAATGCAAAAAACACATACCCCCCAACCTGTCACAGGTACACACACCTACTAACCTATCCTTCCATATCTGTGCAGCCATACTTATACCTGTTCCGGATCCCTCACTGTATCTTCACTTACTAGCTGCAGCCATCAATGAGAGCTGTGACAATGACATCATAGCCAATCACAGGCGTCTGTTACCTGTCGTTCCTTCTCTGCTGCTGCTCAAGAATGTCAACAATTTATCTGCACCAGAGGAGGCTGAATGTGTGGCAAGGGATCAGGAGCTGGTAAGTATGTTTAGAAGCAGCTGGAATAATTTTAATAGAACAAAGGGTATGTCTACCCCTAATAAAAACTTTTAATATGTTATTCAGGGACCCCCAAAAGCTAGGTCACTTTTGGCTAATCTATCTAATGTCTAATGTATCTAATGTTTGCTTCGTGTATGGCCAGCTCAATACACAAAAGCTGATACATGATGCCTGAAACATGAAACCTGATAATTGATACCTGATAACTGATAACTGACACCTGATACATAATAAATGATACCTGCCAAATGATACATGAAACCCACTCCATGATACCTGATACCTGAACCTCATACCTGACACCTGATACATGACACCTGATACATGATACCTGATACATGAAGACGTCCTAAAATGGACACCGTGCCCATAATATTTCTCAGGTTTCAATGTAACTTGTACAAAGAGCTGGTTGGTTTTATAAAACCAGAAACCCCCCAACCTAAAACCCTAGGACTGCAATGCTTACCTGGCTGGTCCCTCTTAGACATGTTTCCGTCTCCTTTTGTGACTTTATGAGCTCAGGCAGCTGTAATAGAGGAGGCTCCTGTAGCCATCATAAGTCATTATTCGTTACATCACCATCACAGGCATGACATTACCATCACAGCCTTGAATTAAGGCTAACACCAGGATAAACCGTAGAAGGAGGAATGGAAAATTTGGTAGTGAGTGTCTTTATTCAGGAAAGACAAAGACCCATGTATTGTAATCCTAGGGTTTGTTGCCTGGATTTATAGATTTATATTTTCTGAGAGTGAACATGCCCTTAATGTTGATATTATTCATTAAATTAAATTAAAGCATGACAATATCAGCATTTCATCTCCAATAGAATTAAAGGAACACTAAACCCATAAAAACAACTATTTGCCATTCGTTTCTATTATTCACAGGGAGGTGAGAACGCTTATTCTCACCTCCCTGTGAATAATATTACGCTCGGGGGACCTTACCGCCACTCCACTTGCAGCCGCTTCTTCACTGAACAGCTGTTCTCTCCCGATCGCGCACCATATCTTTTGTATTGGCGCGCATGCTCCTAAGATAGGGCGCGTGGTCGGGACAGAGCGGCTGTCAGCGTCTGCGAGCAGAGCGAAGGTAAGTTCCAGGTCCCCCGAGCGTAATATTATTCACAGGGAGGTGAGAATAAGCGTTCTCACCTCTCTGTGAATAATAGAAACGAATGGCAAATAGTTGTTTTTATGAATTATGGGAGTTTAGTGTCCCTTTAATTAGGTTTACTGTAAGTTGAAATTTTGGTTTTGCAAAACTTTTCTGCAAAATCAACAAAAGTTTTCAGTTTTTTTTTTTGCATCTAATAGCTACTTATGCTCAGATTTAATAGTACTATATAACTTGGGTTAGTATAGACATAGGACACTATTTACAGTGCATACAAGAGGAAAAAACAAAAAGATCTGGCCTCTACATATTCAGCGGATTTATATCTTATGTAATGGATACTGAATTGCCTTCTGGTGTTATTTTCGTTCCTCTTTGTCTTAACCTAATATTGTTTTTTTCAACCAAATCAGCTATAGCAAGTTATTCATCATCTGAATTTCAAATAATTCCTTGGGCAATCTTTGCTTTGTAGTCATTCTTTTTATTACAAGATGTTTATTATTTAGAATATGATTATTTTGGCAAAAATAGGAAATAGCCTAAACAGTATCTTTGATGATGTCACAAATGCAAGGTGGCAACATTCTATTTCCTTTAACATTTCTGATGGTCACAATACTAGACTGTAAATCAGCCAATTTAAGTAGAACTGTGATTAAATAACATTTGTTTGTTTTTTAAAGGTGAACTTTTCCCACCACCTTTACAACAATCCTTCAATGGTCTCTTAGCTTCTGTTCAATAATAGGTTATCAATGCCATCCAAGGGGCAGTATAGACTACCGCAATGGTTTTGTATAGGCCATCGTAATTTTATGCCAACAAACATAATTGTATCATCATGGGAATAATTGTTAAAGGCGCAATATAGCAAATATTGATACCTTGCCTTTATAAAAATGGCTTATCTTCCGTGTCTTGAGAAGAAAAAAACAACATTTGCGAGATTTGTTCAGATAGTGGTTCCACGGAACCTATAGAAGTTCTGAAAATCCAATTGAATCATATTTTTTGGAACTTTTTTGTACAGGAATTTTTTCTTGATAACAAAAAAATTTAAAAGAATATCTTGGATCCAGGGAGTTCCGCATTGATATTCCTTGCATTTTCCAACAAAGAAATACGGAATAAATCATTACCCTTTAACTATCGGTGAAGACATACAAAATTGCTTATGGATTTATCAAAAAACTGTAGCAAATAATAATTCTGCAAAAAATAATGTGTAAATTATTGATAAACATTTCCTACTGTGTGTTTAAAATTATAACAGTAACAGTTCTCTTTTGATTATTTTCATTAATTTGCATTTCTAACATTAAAGGCAGGGTTGTTCCTAGGTTTTTTGCACCTGAAACAACTTTTGAATGGGGGAGTGGCTTAATCTGGAAAGTGGGTGTGGCTTGTGAAGGTGGGTGTAGACTTAATACTGGCTGGTGGACTGGAAGGCTGACTTAACATTGGCCGGTGGACTGGAGGGCTGACTTAACCCTGGCTGGTGTCCTGGAGGGCTGACTTAACACTTGCTGGAGGACTGGAGGGCTGACTTAACATTGGTGGTGAATTGGAGGGTGTGAACTAGTAAATATGCTCACAATACAGACCATAAAATATAACATATAAGATTCCCACGCATATAGAATGGCACAGATGCATACATAATTGCACACATGCATACATAAACACAAACAAACCGTCGTAGACGCATACAGACACAGATACAGACACACACACATACGGAAAAGTAACTAAGCTTAACAATTTTCTACCCAGACCACAGTTCCCATCATTCTCAATTCCCACGCAAAAACCAGGGGGCCCAAGCAGCTCATAAAATGGTCTCTGAACCAGTCCCTCAGACAGTGTCTGCCTGCACCATGTGTACAGCCCCAACTTAAAACCCTGTTACTAGTTACAACTTAATGTCAATTGTGCTCCATTGCCAGGTGCAGGCACTGCAAGGTGAAGCAAATGCCCCCTTTCTCTTCTCCTTCTATGAACTGAACTCCTATAAGTATTGCAGGAAGGGGGATTTATTTCAACTTCTGCCTTTTTAGTTGACCACAGGGGGCACCATGAGCAAATGTTTCAGTTTTCTTCATGGTAGGGACACCCCTGATTAAAGTTTAAAAATCTTAAATTCTTTTTCCCAGGGAATTAGAAAATCTTTCCCTAAATTCCTGGGTGGCCAAATGCTCAAGCATTGAGTATCAAATTTTTGCTTGTGCAGTGACAAACAGCTAACCACTCAATGCTCTGCATACAGAATTTCACTATTTCCCCTAGCTCTAACATTAGGGGGAAAGTCATACCTTTGCTCTAAAGCTAGCAGTAAGTACTCAGTCACTGCACAAACAGAACTTTGACAGCTCCCTGCCTGTCCATGCTGCCACCCAGGCAGGTAAAAATAGGCTTTCTTACTTCCCTTGATGGAACATTGAGGATTGGGAAAATGTTTTTGGCATCTTTTTGGGTAAGGTTGTCTTTTAATTGTATAGCTGTGCAACATAAATAATACAGATATAATGTAACAAGCAGACTAAATGAACCCAATGGTTCATATGTCATCAAATCCTCTTCAGTAATTATGGGGATAATACACATTTCCTATTGGTAATGAAAGTCTGCTCCACCTTTCTTTTTTACCAAAATGTATTCATATGAATTTATATTAATTTACTAATATGAAACGGTTGGTATATATGTCCATGTGATGTATTTCTTACAGTATTGATGCACTTTTCCCTGTAATTCTCTTGCAGCTACATTGCATCGAGAACTTGGTGGTATTCTGCAAAGGCTTTCAAATAACCTTCTAAATTTCCTTCTGTTTTAGAAATAGGAAATTTCCACATTGTAGATTCATTCAAGCGGAGGACATGACTTGTGTAATCTTAATAAATCAGAGCATTCCCTTGTGGCAAAAGCAACAGGGGAATAGAGAAGGGCAGAGCTGCATGTTGACCTAAGCAAGAGCTTATCGAGAAATGATGTCCTCTTAAACAGACTCCTGTAGAGATGCTCTGCATTTCCTCTGACAAATTGTAAGTGCCCCAGACTGAAGCATCGCGAACAAAATAGGGCTGATTTAGAAGTGCACAAACTACCCATTATCTTACTGCATAAAAAAGCCATTTAAAGGGAAGCCTTAAGACTTTGGACCCCAGGAAACAGCACTTCTGAAAAATTATCTCCATCTGAAGCCACCAAGGCTGTTAACTACTCTTGGGAAAATACCTCATTTAAGATAGAAAGAAATGTTAAGTAAGTTACAAATATCTTCCATGCTAACTACTGTACTGTATAGCGCTGCAACAAACACAGCACATTAAAATACAATACTATTAGATTTGGGCTTTGATTGTGATACTTGATTTAAATCGCACTATTAAAAAATTGTGGTTTGATAAAGAGAAATATTCTATCTGTGGTTTTTCAATTGTTGTTGAACTACATTTCTCATCATTCCTTGACAGATCTGATGGAACTGTAGTTCATTATTAGCTGGAAGCTTTTACCTTGCAAACCTTTGATGTCCAAACATTCTCTTTTAATATAATGTTTATTTTAAGTCTGTTCCTAATTATGCTTCTTTTCTTTTTTTTTTGTAAAGTAAAAACCAATATTATGCATTGTCAGATCACACTGATTTACAACCCATGGCAGCTTATTTGTTCACCTATGTAAAAGAACAAGAATTAAAAAAAATGGGACATGTCTCTTAGGAGTGAGTGAAGCACAATTATAGGTATGGTAAATGCGAACATCTTAACATAAAATTATTATTTTAACAATTGTCTATAGCAGCAGATAAAGGCATCTATTTCTATATAAAAAGTGATGGATGAAAGAAGGTCTTGTGTTGTTTATCTAAGTCGATTCTCTTGTGTAGCTGATTTACCAAATTCTATTTTTATCATAGGTATCTTTCAGTGAATCTGCTTTTCTGATGGCTCCTAGGGGATTTTATTATTGTTATTTTGCAGTGTACGTTCGCTAAAGCTTCACCCATCTTATTACAGCCTTTTTTTAAGGACACCACATTCTCAGAGCCATTATGCTAATACATTTCATTTTTAAGCACATCTGTGGCTACATTATGAAAGACAAACATAAAGCTCAAACCAATAAAAGGGATTCCCTTTACAAACACAGAGGTTTGTATGTACTTAACAGTTTGTTTGTATGCATAGAAAGCCGTGCGTTGTACTAATATTATCATTATTGTTATTAGTCATGTATAATGTGACACAGAGTTCTGCTGTGAAGTACCATAGGGTGGAACAACATTAACAAAATATTAGTATTTACTAGGATAATAAGTCTTGGATGAAAAATGTATGGTCACTATTCATAAAAGGCATGGAATAATGGCATGATAATATCACAGCACCGTATACGGCATTACTTACTAATTTGTGCAATATTTTATACACTGTTAAATCATTGTTGTGATACCCGCACAACACAATATTGAAAAATAAAACCTCATGTGATATGCTGATTTCAGCAGAAAACAGATGATGATTATGGCACACAGTCATGATAAATAAAATAAATACACTTTTATATATATATATATATATATATATATATATATATATATACATGTACAATGTTCAAAAGAGGGCACTTATGGCAAATGGTACAATGTGACAGAAAATTACCATTTGAAAAAAAACGTGCATACAATATGTACATAAGAAAGGGAGAAGTTTGAGATCTCTCTTAGTTGACATGCACCCACAAGTGGAATCAATGGTGAGGAGATGTAGGGGTAAATTGGGGTGCTACCATTGCCCAAACTATGTTACCTGCCACAACATGATCTCTGGTGATAGTTTTGTACATCCCCATACTGGAAAAAGGATTAAAATCAAGCGTACATACCTCCTGGTACACATGTACCAGGAGGTATGTAATTTATCTCATTATGTGCCCCTGCAGCCTGGTGTATATACGGATGACCACAACAACATACAAAGTGTAAATGGCCAACCAAAGAACATCAATTCGTAGTGCACTTGATGGGAGATTAAAAGGTGACATCACCAGCAAATATGGTGATATGTCAGTGGCAAAACACTTTAAGGCCATGGGTCACCCGCTATCAAGTATAAAATGCATGATAATTGATGGTCTATTGGAAAACAATAGTGGTACAGAGAAAGAGAGGGCCCTTCAAAAGATGGAGGTGAGATGGATATTTAAACTACAAACACTTGCCCCCAAAGGCTAAAATGAACAGTGAGCACTACAATGTTTTCTGTGAGGCTACAATACAAATTTGATGGGCCGCATAATGTATGATATATTTAGTCTGCCTACTTTCTGCATATTTAGAGTATCCTGTACATTCTCTGAAGGAGAACTCCTTGGAAGAAAATAGATAATTGAGGTAGCAATCGGGGGGAGGGGTATCGGGGGAGGGTTATGTAACTATAGATAACATGTTAAATACCGACATTGTTAGGTCATAGATAATGAAATCGCAACAGAGATGTGTGGTAGAAAAGTATTTTGTTGCAAGAATATATATAATGTATCTTTCTAGAGTGTCCTCTGTGTCTGGAAACGATCTGTTGCTGCCCAGTGATTGGCTGTTCCACTGACTTCCTACTGCGTGGATAGACGCCGACTTGCTTACTAGGTAGCAAGGGGCGCAGCGCTAGATTAGTAAGTGATGGGCCATGGTGGGTGGATACCAGAGGGAGCAGTTACGAGGAAATAGAAATGCTAAAATCAAAGGGATTTGTGAGAATTTATTCCCAGATCTCTGCATATCCCCGGGCAGATTGAATGGTTTCCAGACCTGCCGTGAGTTATGTTACATTTATATATAAATGTTTTTAAGGTTTTATTACACTTAATATTGGTGGTGATGACATAAGTGATGACATGGGGGTGGGGTTATGTATGTGTTTTTAAGATGATGGTTTGTTTGGTGCTGGTTGTTCTGATGACGGCTCCTGTGCAAGTGGAAATGCGTCAAGTTTGATAAATAAAAACAGATTGTAAGAGAAGTCCTGTGAGTGTGTTCCTATGACTCCTTTTATATATATATATATATATATATATATATATATATATATTTATAGTGTGGTTAGGCACTCACTTAACAAGCAATGCTGCCTTGGTGCTACTGATGAGAATTTCTTAATATAATTGATTAAATCCAGTGCACACATAAGGACTTTGTTTTCATTTTACAAAAACTTTTATTCACACATATTCAGTGCAGACAGTGACGTTTCGGTCGTGGTTTCTGACCTTTTTCAAGCTGAATATTCACACACACATTGTGACTATTTAACTCGTTTTGTGATAACTCAATTACATTTACATAATTACCTGTAGGTAACAAAGTGGTTAACTCTTAATAAGCTGAACTATATAAAACAGCATGTGTTCTAAAGACTCAACGAGAATTGCCCCTACCGATGTTTTTTGAATGATAGATAATTAATATGAAGTGTTACATATATGAATACACTAGTAGTAGAGAATTGTACCGTGTTAGCCATAGATGAAAGTGAAGACATCTTGGATATAAAGTAATACCTTTTATTGGCTAACTAAAATGATTGAAAATGCAAGCTTTCGAAGCACTTAGGCTTCTTCCTCAGGCATGATACAATACTGAATCTTGTAAAGCACTGTATTTTATTATTATTTTAACTCTACATGACACTAAGATTCGAAACATAGTGACATATAAAGTTTAGATCTTTGTTGAGTCCAGAGTCCAGAGTCCCAAATTTTTGTATAAGTTTATATTCCCATTCTAACATCTCCTTTTGGGATCTGAAATTTCCCATAAGCACTGTGACTTTTAGGTCTTTCAGGCTGTGTTCTTGGCTGCAGAAATGGGCACCCACAGGAACATCTTGTTTATTGTTGTTAATTGTGAATCGATGAGAGTTCATCCTCTGCCTCAGGGTCTGTCCAGTCTCTCCTACATAAAGTCCTGAGGGGCACCTACAACATAAAATCAGGTATACCACATTGGATGATTTGCAGGAGAAGGTTCCCTTTATTTCAAACCTATGTTGGGTTCCTGGTATTGGTATCTTGTCTCCAGTGTGGATGTACTTGCAGGTTTCACACCTTTTCTGCAAACAGGAAGATGTTCCATTTTGTGTGGGGCCTGTTAGGGAACTTTTTACAAGCATTTGTTTTAAGTTGGGTGGTTGTCGGTAAGCTAAGAGAGGGGGGTTTGGGAATATTTCTAGTAGTCTGTCGTCCTTTTGTAAAATGGGTTGGAGTTTCTTGGTGATTTTTTGCAGTATTTCCATTTGGGGGTGGTATGTAACAACCAGTGGGATACGGTCCTCCTTTTGGATATGTTTGTATTGTAGCAGGTTGTTCCCGGGGATGCTGGTTGCTTTCTTGATCTGTGTTTCTGTAATGGACTGACTGTATCCCTGTTTTGTAAAATCTTTTTTGAGCTGTTCCAGGTGCAGACTTCTGTCTGTAGAATCAGAGCAAATCCTGTTATATCTTATACCCTGGCTGTAGATAATGGTGTTCTTTATGTGTTTAGGGTGAAAACTGTCATTACTGAGGTATGTGGGTCGGTCTGTAGGTTTGCGATAGATGGATGTTTGTATTGTGTTTCCTTTAATCTGTATTATGGTGTCCAGAAAGCTTATTTCGGTAGGTGAATGGTTCATTTTGAGTTTAATGGTGGGGTGGAAATCATTGTATTTTTTGTGGAAGTGCAGTAGGTCTTCTTCGCTTGCAGTCCAGATGATCAGAATGTCGTCTATATAGCAGAAGTAGGCCATGGGTCTGATGGGGCATGTTGAAAGAAAGTTTTCTTCTAAATTTGCCACAAACAAATTTGCATATTGTGGCGCAAATCGTGTTCCCATGGCCACACCCATCTGTTGCAGGTATAAATCCTGATTGAAGGAGAAGTAATTGTGGGTGAGTATAAACTCCATTATTTGCCAATTGGTAGTGCAGGTTTGTCCAGTTTTTGAAGATATCTCAGACAAGCTGAAATACCATCATCATGGGGAATGTTGGTATAGAGAGCCTCTACATCCAATGTGGCTAAAATGGTTCCATCATATATGAATACATTGATAGTTTTACCCTACAGGTAATTATGTAAATGTAATTGAGTCCCCAATAC
This sequence comes from Hymenochirus boettgeri, assembly GCA_019447015.1. Classification (NCBI taxonomy): domain Eukaryota; kingdom Metazoa; phylum Chordata; class Amphibia; order Anura; family Pipidae; genus Hymenochirus; species Hymenochirus boettgeri. Next base: position 119,202,649 of record CM033472.1, on the reverse strand, counting down.
ATAAAACGTCCATAGACACTGCACTCAAAATTGTTGCTTCAAAAGATTTATTGGCAAGATTTCAGATATAACAATTCACGACGTTCGGGGAAACAAAGTCCCCTTCATCAGGTGATAAATAGTTTGTTACGGGTTCCAATGTCGCCCCGCCATATAAGAAAGATATCGTCTATATACCTCCACCAGGTAAGACACCTGGTGAAGGCAGGAGAGACGAAGATGAACTCATCTTCTTGCCATGCCATAAAGGCATTGGCGTACGAATAAAGGCATTGGCGTACGACGGGGCGGCATTGGAACCCATGGCAGTCCCACGCAGTTGTCTATAATATTTGTCTTTAAAAGAGAAATAACTTTCATTCGCAGTTGTCTATAATATTTGTCTTTAAAAGAGAAATAACTTTCATTCAATACAATATCAAGACAATTCACAAAGAAGGTCCGCCCCCCTCTCCTGATGGTCCTGCATCGTCCACCAAAAAAGAGGCACGATTACCGCTGGCTCCGCTCCCTTGCAGCTCCGGGTCTGACCTCCATTGACGTAACCTCGACGTCCGGTCACGTGTGCGTTCCACCCCCGGCCTCTCTCCATTGTGGATGCGTTCCACTGCGGACCAGTTGTAGACTCTGCCACGTTCATAATCCAACTGATCTCGGGCAAACTTGGTACGTTTAAATCCCTCTCCTTGTTTCCTATAGTTTGTTATGCGCTGTTCCAATTCTTGTTTTAATTTATCCATATCCTCTATTGACACAGCACCTCTCATTGCAGATTCCAACTGGGTGATCTTATCATCCAGTGTGTTAAGCTCCAGGGTAATATACTCTATATTTAAGAGCATAACATCCAAGGAGCATTTGTTAAGGATTTTGGTGAACTTCTCCTTAAACCCTTCATTATCCATGAACAGGGTTGGTCTTAGATTCACTCTTAACCGTCTTGGAATCCGGCCTTGCCGGCAATATGCTGCTAGAGTAAGATTGTGTAATTCCAAATCCGTTCTCCTTTTGTGTAGAGTCTCCAACTTGCGTCGTCCTGAGACTGAAATAGGCGTATCCAGGAAATCACTTGAGCCTTGTACTGCTCCCATAATACGGGTTACATCTTGCTCAGAGTAATAAAATGATAGGTCCTCCATCTTCACACAATATGGGTGCACTTGTTCCCAGCAATATATAGATATGTATAGAAAAAACAGCACTCCACCTACCAAAGTTGCTTTGGTGCTAGTGTTAGGGGATCCAGCTGGATTGTCCCCAATACATAGACACTGCACTCAAAATTGTTGCTTCAAACGATTTATTGGCAAGATTTCAGATATAACAATTCACGACGTTTCGGGGAAACAAAGTCCCCTTCATCAGGTGATAAATAGTTTGTTATCGTACGCCAATGCCTTTATGGCATGGCAAGAAGATGAGTTCATCTTTGTCTCTCCTGCCTGGAAGTATATAGACGATATCTTTCTTATATGGCGGGGCGACATTGGAACCCTAACAAACTATTTATCACCTGATGAAGGGGACTTTGTTTCCCCGAAAACGTCGTGAATTGTTATATCTGAAATCTTGCCAATAAATCGTTTGAAGCAACAATTTTGAGTGCAGTGTCTATGGACGTTTTATATATATATATTTATATATATATATATATATATAGGCAGCAAACTATACAATATGGAAATGAACACCAATTGGTTCTAGCCAGTGGGTTGGCACCCATTTATAGACTTTGGTACATTTAATTTTGTTTTCCTACACTGTTTTGTATCAAGCAACTACTATTTACATATTCACACAGAAATATACATTATTATTTTTTTACATTTGCAATTCACAACAATTTACCTTGTTATTATGTATTGTCTGATTGCATGATATATTGGCCTTGTTGTCTAAAAAGTCCCAGAATCCCCATCCTCACCTTTTATTAAACCCCTTGTTTTTATATATAGAAAGTTGTATATTTATGGTATAAGTAGCATTGTAAATGAGAACTACAGGCAAAAAGAAGTCTTGTTTTAAAGGGCATGTTCTCCCTTAAAACCAAAGTCTAGTGACTTGTCAATTATCTGCCCGCAATACAACTACTATTTTACCAGTTATTTATATGCATTTGTAGCCAGATATGTAATGATAAGTTCTATTCCTTTCTGCAAAGGTATCTTCCTCCTTTTTCTGCTCAATGAGACACTTACTGTATACAGTTGAGAATGTGCAGACTAGACAACAGGTGAAACAGCAGTCAATGATGTCAGTTGTCACAGCCTTGATTGACTGCTTGGAGGGAAGAGCCAGATTACTCAGCCAGAATGAGGACACTTATTATCCTTACATATCTGGTTAATAATGCAGGTTATTAAGTGCAAAATATATCAGTTTGGTTAAGGGGCAGGTAACTGACAATTGACCATTTTTTTTAAAGGGCATGTCCACCCCCCCAAACTATAATTTAACCCACTACTGGCCCCACTGTACCATTTAAAAAAATCCTTACCTTACATCTTTGGTCCTTATGATTGTCCTGCAGTACCTGTCCAAAGTCCAGGAAACTGAAGGGTAGTGGCTGTCTTCCTGCTCAAATGTTTCTGCCTTCTGTGTTGCCTCAGGGAGAATGATGACATGCGCTGTGGAGCCCTTTTCCCCCCTCCCACCCACCATCCGGATCCATCCTTCTTGAGATTTCCACCTAGCGTAAAATCTTTTTAAGGTATGATAGCTCCCCCCTGCCCACCTCTAACTGCTGTATTATTTATTTGGATCGGTACTTACAGACCTTCGTTACCCCAACACTTTCTGTGACATCAGCCGCATCTGTAATTGGCTGCATCTTAGCAGGGAGCCGGAACAAAGCGACATGGGAGTGAAGGGCTGTAAGTATCAATCTGAAAAATCTGAAATCTCTTTTTATGAAATAAGATGGTGGTTGGGGGTGAGCAGGGGAGAGCTTTCATACAATAAAAAGTTATTTTTATGGTGGACATGCCCTTTAAGGGTGAACATTCCCTTTAAATAAAAGTCTAGAAAATATTGTTTTCTATATCAGGTTCTGTCACCATCCTCTTCCATCCATCCCAAACCCTTATAGCTATTTTAGGTATGCTTACAGTACTCATTAACAGGGTGATGACCAGAGATCCACTATAGTTCTTTTGCATAAAATTTCAAATGCAGTAAACACCCTAATCTATCAAGCCAAGTTTTAAGCTTATTAGAGAGAGAGATAAAAGACTTGTGAGCTGTCGCTCACTGCTCACTGCAATTGTCTACCCAGGTGCTGCTAGGTGCTAGAAGGTAACAAGGTAACAGGATACACAGAGCACTGCAGGGTCTGAGTATAAACTATTTTATTGTGCAAACATCACACCAATCAATTAGCGTGATGTTTGCACAATAAAATAGTTTATATTCCTGGAATTTAGGTGTTGATTGGTTTGTTCTTGGACAGGAAAAGGATATAACAGACAAATAATCAGAATGAAAAAACAACATTTTCTAGCCTCCCTTTTAAAGAAAACAAATGTTGAAATACAAATGAGCCTGAATGGATTCCTTACTAACAGTTATCTGTGTCCCTCATGTCTAAAATCAGTTGAATAAAGAATGGTATGGAAAGTAACCGTAAATCTTCTATTCTAAAATATAAGTTGTATACCGAAAAGGTGCCAAAGCCAAAAATATTTTCTATGTGGGATGTGTTTTTAGTTTTATGGTGTTTCATGCCACGGATGTAAAATGTCGCAACTGGGCAAAAACATGTCTGTAGATAGTGTTTGATTTCACATAAATAGTATAATGTTCTGACAGCGCAACATATGCATTTATGAAAGTGCTGCCATGGAAACAAGGCAATTACCCAGAGGTCATCACAAGCTGATTTACATATTGGGAAAGGGGGCAAAAGATAAAGAAATCCATGCCGCTATATATTTTTTATGCGTGGGCTGATAAGCTTAAATTAATGCCAAACATACCTTATCAGTTCTGTGATGGATGTTTGATGTCCATATAGACTTTATTAAGGTTCCTGTGAATTTTAAAATAATTTAAAATTTTACAGTATGAGCTATCATTTGTGTACTTGTAATACTCAGCAACCTTCTTGCCCAGTATTTCACTGCTAGTCAAATAAACCTGATCAGTCATTAATCAGATCTTATCTTAATGAATAAAATCTCACATGTTTAAGGGATTTATGAAGACACCAGATTATCTTCACTAAAATGCAAAGTACCTATAGACCAAATACTTCTCTCTTGCAGAAAATCTTTAAATTTTATTTTTATTTATTTACTTTACTTCAATAGAACTTGCCAATTTCCTTTCTCTGGGTGCAATAAGAAGCGATCAGGGATCCTTGTTCAGGTGAACATTTTTGCTTTCTTAACATTTCACAGCTGTTTCTTCCTCTGTGATTTGTTCATTTTTTAAAAACGAATTTAAATATTCTGCATTTCCACAGTACAGCAGGGGTAGCACCCGTCCTTGTATCATTAATAGCCATATAATTATGTAGTATTTACTTAAAAGGATTCTGATTTGGGAACTTGGGGAAATTTAACAGTAAACATAAATGCCATGGTTAAAATGTATTTATAATTTATTCCAGAACCAACAAATCTTTGTAACACTGTCCATTCAAAGAAAAGGTTTACAACCATTTTTTTGTTTCTATTTAAAAAAAAAGTCAGCATTTATTATTAGCAATGATAAAATGTTTAAAGGTAAAACAGTCAAATTCTTTTTCTCCATTGTAAGTAACAGAGAATTGAACAATGTCTTCAGGTATAGAAAAAGTTCGAGAATGCTGAAGAATCGACTTTAGTTTAAATGAGTACAGTAAACACATCCCCCAAGGTGGAAGGGGGATAATATCAGCAAACAAGGCCACACACTTGCAATGAAATACCAACCCAGAGGACAAGCTCAGTAATCCCATCAATGATGTTCCCAGCCCATGATGGCTACCAGCCGGCAAATACCCACAGACCTCAATCCATTTTTATTGTATTCAGACTGCAGTGTTATAATTCCTACCTCCCCTTAGCACCACACATACAGTGTACTTGAAAACAAAAATCTATAATATTGATCCCACAATGTCACCACAATTATTCTTTTGAAACAGCCATTGAAAACAAATTACATCTGCACTGCCTTTTCATCCGATTGCTTTGGGTGAGCAATGCTCAAAGTAGCCTCTAGCATTTACAGCCTCCGAACTGTGCTGCTAAAGACGACATTCAGAAAATAAAAACACTGCTGAGATACTTAGGCAAGAAATATCAAATTAACAGGATCATAGAAGGTCTGTAATCTAATACAACATTTAAAGGTGTTACGATTTGCTGTGTAAACGGTGGAGCTTTAGCAGTGTATTTAACATGTAATAAAAAGGCCAACATTTACAGATCATCTGGCTTCTTTATCCATTTCATAACAATCTTGAAAATCATTATAATAAACTGAAGTGCAAAGGCTTCTAGCTTTAAAAAAAAAATTGCATACCATATATTATGCAAAAAACAGCTGCTAGATATAGTGGTGTGATATTTCTATCTAGCAGCATTGATGGATAATTTGCTCTGCCCAATATAAAATTAAATATATATAAAATGTATATAAGGCCATTACCGACTGGCCACAAAAGCCAATTTGCAACCAAACTGACTTTTTTTCCACAAGTGAACCACAAGACCAAAAAATGGGTTAAAAGCCATTCCTGGAGCAAATTTCCAGGTAAAGAAAACGTGAAGTGTATAGTTATTCCCTAATCACATCTGAGGATATTTTATGAAAAACACTTTTAGTTTTAATGTGAAGCTGATATCTGGCTGAGGTTATGTAAGAAACACCCCCTTCTAACATAGACTGTGAACACATACAATATTTGTTACTATTTATTAGTAATGATATATACTGTATTTTATTGTATGTGTTTCACTAATTGGAGTCTCAAGAGGCGAGGAGTCAAGGTAAATGCATCAAAATCACTTTTAACTGCAATAAAAGTAATTTGAAAGCTCTGACCTTAATGTTGTGTCACATGACATAGTGGAGATTGGACAACTATTCTTGATATGGGTATAGCTATTTTTAGAATGCAGTTAAAAGGAAGGGTCATAAATTGTCATTTTTATTCCATTATCTACAGTAACAGTGAAGGGAATCCAATGTTACAGGCTACAACACTAAAGACTTCCATACACATATGACTGCTGCCACATATATGCAAACAGATTGCATTGGAAACTGACGGCAATATGCAGTGACATACACTACCCTGACCAATCTCCCATACTTTGTATAGGGAGCAGTTGATTGGACTCCCATACACTGAATGATCACAATGACTCCCTCTTTTAGTAAAATGTCACTAATAAATGAAACAAGACAGGGATAGTATAAGGCATTACAGCTCCCCTTCATATGCACATTAGGAATGGAGACTACTGTTGATGGCTCAATAAAGCCGAAACCGGTCAGTGGCTGGCTCTCTGGTTTTGCATTTAGCTTGTGAATGTAATAAAAACTTTTCAATAGGTGTAGCATCCTAAGTGCTACCATGGAAACATGGTAATTACCCAGAAGTTTCTTTTAGTAAAAGGAGCCAAGGCAGGCACATAAAAAAAATCCTTTCATACATATCCACAATGATGTACACATCAGCATCATAGTCAGTTATTGTTCCTTATTTTGACTACTATTAAAGGACAATTATACTCACCTCCCCCTAGCCCTTTTCCCCCCATTCCTGCAAAGTACCCAGGGTGAGGACCTAAAACTCAAAGTCCTCACCTCCGTGTACTTTACAAAAGTCCTGCACCACTTACTTGTAATCTCCCTCGGTGCTGCGGTCCGATCCTCCCCACTAGCACCTTGAGTGACAGGCTGCGAGGCAGCCAATGGGAAGACGTGCTCTGCAAGGAGGCATGTCTTCTCATTTACTGCCTCCCGGACTGTCACTGACAGTGCCAGTGGGAAGGATCCGACCGTGCGATGAGGGCAATTACATGTGGTGCAGGATTTTGCGTTTTAGGTCCTAACCCTAAGGTGAGGACCTAAATGGATCAGGGAATGGATCAGGTAATTGGTGAGTATAATTGTCCTTAAATGAGACCCCTTTCCATTGAAACTGCACTACAGATTCAGTGTATTGGTTATGCAATGTTTATTTACAGGTCTTGTGGTTTCTCCTTATAATATTGATTTAACAAAAATGCATTTACACAGGGATGTATTTTGCATGCTTTTATTCTGCAGTAAACAACCAGATTTTTCTAACAGTAGTAGACCAGTAAAAAGGTAAAATCTTATTGGTGTCGGCAGATTAATGGCGCAGGAAAATCTTATAACACACACAAGTTTGTGTGGAAATTCATGTATCACAGTCTTATAAAAGAGAAAAAATGTGAACAACCTACTAAACATAAGGAAAGACAAAAAAGCAATCCAGCACCCTGAATTGCCACCTTACACTTTTAATAGTTTTTTTTAAATATATCCATGAAGATGTCATCCCTCTCTATCAGAAAGTTCTTCAAGAAGCACGGGAAGCTAATTTTGAATATGCCGGCATGCTGTTGTTGACTGGAAATAGAGGAACTTTAATGGAAAAGGTCTATTTGGTAGATTTCTAGCCTTTTAGCAAACTTTGTAGTTGTCTCCAAAAAAAATATTAGAAAGTATAAGGCAGAAAATCAGGGATTGGCCTACAAGGAGACCTGTCAGAATGTCCAGCAACCAGGAAGGAAAGATGTAAAAGTCCTGTCCACAGAAATATGAAATGACCTACAATGTGCCTACATGAGGTCATCAGTTTTAGTGGTAAATTTTGTTTGTATGAACATTTTATGTGTTGGCATTATATAAGTAAATTCTTTTCTAAAAAAAAATACACATAAGTCATAAGTGAAAACCTTTTAATTAAAGGGGATGTCCACCCCCAAAACTGAAATTTAACCCCATACTGGCCACAGTTTGAAAAAATCCTTACCTAACATCTCTGCTCCAAATGGTTCTCCTGCTATGCCTTTTCAAAGTCCAGGAAACTGCAGAGTAGAAGCTGTCAGTGACTCATCCGATGCCTGTTTCTTCCTCAACCTCATCACCATCCGGATCCATCCTCTGAGGCCATGGCACCTAGTGTGAATCCCTCTTTGCATAAGGTAAGTAATAGCTTCCCACCCCCATCTGCCATAATATTTCTTTTAAAAAAATGCTTTCATCATTACTTACGGAGCTTTCTCTCCCACAGCGTCTTTGATGACCTCAGCTGCATCTGTGATTGGCCATGTCTTAGCCAATCACAGACGTGGATGGGGGACCGGCCCCTGCTTGCAACCAGCAGGGAGCTGGATAGGAGACGTCATGGGAGAGAAGGTTCTGTAAGTAAAGATCTGAGCATATTTTAAAAGATATATTATGGCGGTTGGGGGTGGGCAGCTTTTACCTACCTTATATAAAAAGATGATTTCCAGGGTGGACATGCCCTTTGGCACACAAAAGTATTTAAGTGGCTTGGTTCTAAGAATTCCTTTATTATATGCATCAAAAAACGCCCAGTTAAATTTTAATCTATGGACTATATTTATAAAGCGCGGTAACGCAATTTAGCACTTTATCGGTAATGTACGACAGCGTCTGTTAATGTACGGCCGTGTTTGTACTTTTACGCCGAACGTTCATTAATTACGGACCATTCATTCGTAAAATACCATGCGATAGTAAACTACCGCAATGGTATTCTATGGATATCGATTGTAAATTAACAATCATTAAAGCGATAAAGCGCCATTATGAATATGGCCCATTGATTCAGTAGACATGTGATTTGCAATTGCAGGAACAGACTGACGGGTGCTTTAGCTTCTGCTGCTCATTTGTCATTCTCTGTGAAGGGCTTTCTTCACAACAACTATATAATTTTGCATACATTACCTACCATATATATATGATTTTATTTGCTAATATTAATTTACAATATCAGCATTAATTGAAAAGATATTTGCCAAACTGACATGCTGACATTCATTTGCTTTGCAGACCTACCTAGCAGTCAGGGGGTTAAAAGGACAAACTAAATGCAGAAGTAATTCTGTGTAGCAGGGAAATCACTCTAGAGTTTTAAGAAAACCTATAGCCTTGTTGACACAAACATGGGAGCCTAACCCCTACAGCCTCTTGATATGAAGCATTGATTTTTCTGTCTGGACAGAGTTCTAAAGCTATCCATTCTTTATGGTCAGGACTTGCAAGACTAGAAATAGAGAGGGAGGGGGAGAGAAAAAAATCTGTTCTTTTCATTTTTTACCTCCAGGCAAACCTGAAAAATGAATTTTACATTTTGAAAGATGATGTGTTCATGTAATATTTAGCAAGAGATTATTTCATAAAATGACATTTTGGTCTGACCCATATGAGATAGTCACATCTTACCATATTCATTTACATACGATAGGCAAGCAAATGTGGAATATTATGTACGATATACTAGAAAGTTATATAAATAAATAAATAAATATATATATATAGATAGAAAGAGACTGGCACTCACGCTCAGGATACAACTGCCAGGGTGCTCCCAACAGATCGAATCGTATAGTAGAAATAATAGATCAGGGCACTCCTAGGTCTTACACAAAAACAGGTGGGTTTATTCACATCACATCAACATGGCAACGTTTCGGTCCCTGGTCTTGGATCTTTATCAAGGCTTGATAAAGGTCCAAGACCAGGGATCGAAATGTTGCCATGTTGATGTGATGTGAATAAACCCACCTTTTGTGTAAGACCAAGGAGTGCCCTGATCTATTATTTCTAACTATATATATATATTAACCAAAGGACACGGAGCACTCCTGGGTTTCTTCCAATAAAGCAGAATTTATTTCATGCACGCATATCGACGCGTTTCGGCCCTAACCGAGGCCGTTCTCAAGACATAAAGTGCAGTGTAACATTACATCTATTTATCAAACAAAAGTGAACCGTGCTCCTCCTCCCCACTACTCCCTCCCCCTTCTGACGGCATACGGAAATCCACTAGGATAGGGACGCACGAGGGGTGTGACTGGTATTGGTCCAGCGTCATCGCCACTCCCTCGATCGGCGGTCTCGTGGGGAAACCCCACTGTTCAGATGACTGGCAAGCAAGTCCTAGATTCCTGCATCTGTACTAGTTTCGCTGGGTACGGGAGTGAGTAAAATCCATAAAGTGCAAAGTCAATGCATAAATCCATGGGTGCCAGTGTAATATTGAGTAAGTGATCACATTAAAGTGCAACTGTGAATAAATATTTAAAAACAGTAATTAATAAATACTATACAAATAACTATATAGGAATAAAAGTCTTGTGGTATAATAAACTTCACTGTGCTGGCAGATGGGTAATAAAAAGATAGTAATCTAATAAGATCTAAAACTATGACTTGATACTGGGAACCGTAAAAAGGGAAAAGAAGTAGGAGCCTACTAGATAAAACATGCCAGGGAAAGAATCTCATTAAGGCCTCTAGGGGACATGGTGTCCAATTTGCGAATCCACCAGGCTTCACACTGTAGGAGGGCCCGATCACGATCACGTCCCTCCGCCTCTGTGACCTGATCAATGGCCATCCACTTCAAGTTGGCCAGAGTGTGTTTGGCTTTCTTGTAATGTCGGGCGACTGATTGTTTGCCAAATTTTGCTGAGGGATCATCCCCACTGGTCTGGTCATTAGTGGTTAGAGTTACTCTAATGGCCCTCCTGTGGTTGGCCATCCTTTCTCTGATTGTAGTGGTGGTTTTACTCACGTAATATAAACCACAGGGGCATGTGATGATATAAACAATATATTTGCTAAGGCAAGACAATCTATGTCTTATCTTAAGGCGTCTGCCACTATGTGGATGGGGGAAGTCTAGGCCCTTCAGGATGTATCGACATGTTTGACAACCAGTGCAACTAAAACAACCATTTTTAACCGTATTAAGCCAATTGTTCTGGGTCTTAGTTGGACCCGTATTGATATCTGACCTAACCAATAAGTTCTTGAGGTTTTTTCCTCTACGGTAGGCCAATAATGGTTGAGTGTTTTTAAAGGGTAAAGATTCGTCATTCCGAATAATATCCCAATTACGTTCTACAATGGTTTTTATATGTCCGTTGCCTGGTGCAAAATCAAGGCTAAAGGTCACTGCCTGGGTACTTCCTTTGGGTTTTTTACGTTGTAAAGGATCATTAAAGTACTGCCTAGCCTTGTCTAGTTCTTGGCTAATTATTCCATCAGTGTAGCCCCGTTGTCTGAACTTATTGCTCATGTCCATCACCTGTACTTCAGCTAGAGTCCTATCAGTGTTATTTCGATACACTCTGAGGAATTGGGAAAAGAGGATGCCCCGGGCAGTTGCACGAAGGGGAATAGGAGTGCCGCTCGCCCTTGGTAACCATTTATATATATAAGGGGAATAGGAGTGCCGCTCGCCCTTGGTAACCATTTATATATATATATATAAAGAACAACCATGTGCAGCTCTTATTTTGGCAAGAGTAACTGCAAAGGCACATAGAGATATACAGTAATCAGTCATGTACACAATGGCATTATATGCCTGCACATAAAATAAACATCTACAAAGCACCACTTTGCTGATTATATTCTAGAACAAAAGGAATTCTTTGCAAGGTATTTGTTCTATCTCTTTTGCCAACATCTCCCTGGTGTAATCCTCCTCTTTCTTTAAGTTTGTCAGTAACATCAGACAGAACATTGGTAGGATATCCTCTATTAACAAATTTCTGACACATATTGTTAAATTGCACCTAAGACATAAGTCGTCTATTAATTTGCGACAAACAGCGTTGCCAGTACCACGACACTTTATTGATGTTGGTCATTCTGCTTAGATATTTGGTCCTGGAGGTCATCCCTGAGAAGGGTTATGGTAATAGGGAGGATAGGCTTAAGAAAAAGGAAGTTTGGTGGGTTAAAAAATTAAAATCTTTGGCACCCCTCGGGTTAAATAGGGATTATGATTTATTTTTATTTATTTGAAATGACGATTGTAGATGTTTATTTTATGTGCAGGCATATAATGCCATTGTGTACACGACTGATTATTATGTGGTGTTATAGAATGTCATTGTATACTTGACTGATTACTGTATATCTCTATGTGCCTTTGCAGTTACTCTTGCCCTTTATGTCTCTCTTTCATTAACATATTTGATGTTGGGGCTGGACTAGGTTGACATCACTTCTGGTGTGCTTTTGTATAAATTGTGCTTTGTAAATTGTATTCACTTACTGCCCAACTCTTGATAAAGGGAGCTGTGTCTCCCGAAACGTCGTAATTTATATGTGGGCAGTCATGTCCTTCTGAAAGATTTATAAAACTTCTTGATATTGTTTGCAAACAGTGTGCGGCTCCAATTTTCTTGTTCTTTATCTATGGCCAGGCGGGCGGCCTTTGGGAGATTCACGCACAATATATTGATATTTTGGTGCTGCTGCTTTGTTATTGTGTTATATATATATATATATATATATATATATATATATATATGTGTGTGTGTGTGTCCTCAGGGGCTGAAACCCTAAGGATGGCCCTTTTGTTCATGGGCTGAAAAACGTAGGTTCACCTACCTGCGATTGTATTCTAATGAAGAGTCCTGGAAGTCAAAGGAGTGCTCCGTATCCTCCATTGTTAAACTTACCCTCTACGGGAGCACCTGGGCATTGATCAGTTGATCAGTAGTGCGCGGAATCCAAAAACTTTTATATATATATATATATATATATATATATATATATATATATATACACACATCATCAAAGTGCTCCTTTGTACTTTGGCCTTTTGTGTACAGTGACAGTCCTTCATGTTTCTGCATTATCAATCTGAGTATTTATTGGATGGGGGTGAGAAATTCAAACTGCCACTGATACTATTGATATTTTTTAAATGCATTGGCATTTTTTCATGCAAGAATGGCCTGCATGTATACTCAATAGTTCAATGGATATAGACAAAAATGCCTATGCTGAAGAGCAAACAACAATACATTATTATTGCGGATTTATATAGCGCCAACATATTCCTAAGCACTTTACAATTACATGTATACATTCACATCAGGCCCTTCCCTGAAGAGCTTACAATCTAGGCACATTTATTTGACACATACAACCTATCAGTATGTCTTTTTGATTTTGGGGGAAAATAGAGTGCCCGGAGGAAACCCACGCAAGCACGGAGAGAACATACAAACTCCTTGCAGGTGCGTCCAAGGGTGGATTCGAACTCAGGACTTCAATGCTAACCACTGAGCCACCGTGCTGCCCAATACATGACTTAGTAAGTACAAAGGCAACAAGACGCAAAAAAAGAATTTAGCAGGAGACACATGAATATTAATAAAGAGTATTTAAACTTCTAATATGTCTATAAAACATATAGCCACTTTCCGTAATTGTTTCACAATATTTCTATATAAATCGATTTAAAATAAAATGACTAGCAGTTTTACAGGGAATAAAACTCAATCTTTTTTTTCAAAAATTATTTAATGCTTCCAAACTACACTTATATGGTGTCAGATGCAGAAAGAATATTTTTTATATCCATCTAAAGCTAGCTTACTACTATAAATTGCTTGACAAATCAGCAAAATGCAATATTTAAACAGCATAAAATGCTGCAAATGAATGGCATTGTTTATAATACAATTTTATAAGATTATTTCCAAAAGTCATTAACCTTTTTTTAAAGAATTGTGTTAATCTTACAATAAATAGACATTATTCCAAAAAATACCTCTTTTGTGTATTTTGTGCATTTTGGGCCATAGACAACTTTTTTAAAAACATGTAAGATCCACTAGTGTACACTCCACCAGAATGTAGGAAATTGTAAAAAGCATTTCCACCCCCTGAAGAATTTTGTTCCCAACACCATATTTTTGAATACTTACCCATTTCCCTGGCATTCCTGGAATGAGAAATGCACCTTTATGTCTTTTTTTTTCTTTGTGTCCAGCTTCTTACATGGCTTTACTAGCTTTACTCTCTATTTGCACAACTGTAAAGGAGGCAGCTCATGTAGACATTGTAACTTATTGGATGTGACGGTTGATGTCTAACACCCAGAAGAGTGGTTGAAAGAAAAAGAGGCAGACAGACTCCAGGTGAATATCTCCTTCCAGGAACATCGGGAAGCCAGGTAAGTATTTAAACAATAGGATTTCCGGTGGGGAAATTCTTGGATATGCCTTTTTAGATTGGGAATTACAGGTTTATGGCTGGATTATAAAAATGCCACTAGATGATCAGGTTCTAAAAACAGCATCAAAAAATGGTGCATTGGGTAGGGATTGTGGCATAGCATTAAAAACACTTGTCAATCACTTGTCTTTCTTCTTGCTTCCAAACTGCTGGAAAGAAATGTCTATGCTGAACTGGTTTGTCACCTGTCTGCTAGCTCTCTCTCTCTGACCACTTCGAGTTAGGCTTCCACCCTAACCACTCCACAGAAACTGCCCTCACTAAAGTGACCAATAATTTATTTAGTACTAAATCTAAAGGCCACAACTCTTTGCTCATTCTTCTTGATCTGTCTTCTCCTTTTGTTACTATTGATCACCCTCTATTTCTCCAGACCCTGGCCTCCTTAGATATCCAGGATACTGCACTTTCTTGGCTATCTTCCTATGTTTCGGGTATGACTTAGCATTTTCCACTCTGGAATTAGCTCCACCACTCCTCGTCCCCTCCTTGTGGGGGTACCACAAGACTCAGTACTTGGTCCTCTTCTTTTCTCTATTTACACCTATAGCCCTGGACAACTCATTAGTCCATTTGGATTTCAGTATTACCTGTATGCGGATGATTTTACATCTCTGCCCCTAATGAGATTTCTTTAAAAAATTAATTAAAGATTCACTTTCCCCTTTTGCTCTCTCTTGCTCATTTTCCTGAATCTTATAAAATGTCTAGAGGCGATTGATGACTTGATGGCTATTCAAACAAAAACATTTTCACTCAAATAAAAAATTTCAAACTGTTTTGTATCATCTCTAATGTTATGTTAAATAATAATAAGATATGTTAAATAAAAAAACACATGAAAGCATTTTTTTAAAAACTCTTAACACAAGATAAATTGCTGGGCAGCTAACAGATATGTTTATTTATATTCACTGGTGCTGGTTTAATTTGTGAAATCTCTGTAATGGAGGTATTATAAATCTTTAGAAAAAATATTAATTTAAAAATCTTGCTATATCTGCGTTGCATTGTGCAGCCTTGCTTAGCCCTTGATATACAGTAAAGAGTTAAAATACATTCCTAGCCTGCTGTATGGACACACAATTTAGGAATGGAAATAGACCAGAAACAAAATTAATGCAAATAATGTGATGATTTTTTTAGCTTGATTAGCCAAGCCAATGGAAAATTCTAGAAAACGTATACAATTATTTTAACTGTCATAGCTTGGCAATTGTAATTGACATGATTTGTACAAGATGCAGTGTAATAACTGAATATATTAAAAAAAATCTCATGGCTTGATTACCAGGAGAACATTACTAGTGCCACAGCATTATTAACAACACAATTATCATGGCATCCCTAGGACACGCTCTTAGCACTTCAATGCATTAGCAAACCTTTGCTAACGAAGAAAAAATTAAAGTACAGCAAAATTCAAAGCACCAGTTGTACCCAATATCATTAAAAATTTATAAAACTTCCCCTGAACATGACAAGTGTTTGGTTTAAATGAAGATCAGCCATAAGCAGAAAGCAAAAATCATGTTTTTGCTTTGTCTCTCTCTCTCTCTCATTCTGTTATTTTTTTTCTTCATCTTTTCAGACCTCCCCCAACAAACACTACCTCAATCCAGCTGAAATATGTAACCATTACAGAGTGACAGTTTGACACACAATGACCTGTCAGAACATTCATCTCTCAATGTTTTATTTTAGTGAGGAGCCAAACTGCAGAAAAAATAAGCAAGTTGTTTCAAGGCTTGGAATGAGATCAAACATTTCTGGCATCCCCACTTACCAGACCTTTGATTTACAATAGATCTGTCAGAGGCTGATTAGACAGTGTGTGTTTAAAAACCTATAGATGTTCCACAATTGCACAAGCTCTCTCCCCTTACGTTAGGAGGAAACATCCTAGGCTTTTGTCTCTGGAAACTAGTAAAGCTGGATTCCTTACTGTAAAAAGAAAAAGGGTAAAACAGAAGCACAGAAGTAAACACACACACACTTATCTATTGCTACAAATAAATATATACTGTATATAAAAGAATATCAGGAAAGGAGGAGGCACTCAAACGTGTGTCTTTGTTCAAGACTAGAAATGTTCGAAACTATTGACTTTCGTTCCGTTTTAGAATTTCCGGAAAATTCAAAGATTCAAAAAGGGACGTGTAAAAGTCTAAGGGAAAAAAAAATATTGAAAGTTTCTGTCCATTTTGAGGGACAAATAGTAATAGTAGGTTACTGTAAATGACACAGAGACCTGGGAAATGGTTTGGGGAACACGTAAATATAACCAAAAGATATTTAAAACTATCTTTCCTCATGATCGGGCTGTTTTCGAGCTTCCGCATTCTATTTTCAAGGGTTACTGTAATCGAGCGCTACTTTCGAGGGTTCAATTTTCAATTTTTCGATAATCGTCTACTTTCGATTTTCTATAATGTCTACTTTGTCCGCAGAGGCTTCTGATGAAGTGGATTATTCCATGAAATGCGTCAGGCTGACAGTATGATTGTACTAGAGTGTCCGGCTTAATGCTAATAAATAAACTTTGAATTTTTTATTCGTACCTGAGTAGCGCATCGAATCCTTTGTCAAAGATTTACTATACTGTACTATACTATAAGAAGGTTTGGCTCCATAGTAATTAGGAGAAATGTATGTATGTATGTATAATTTTATCTATAAAGCGCCACTTGGGTATGCAGCGCTGTACATTAAAAAATACAGAGTATACAAACAAGGGTATAAGTGCAAGCCATTATACATATAGATAAAAATGAAATACAATTTCATACATTGGTTAAAAAAGCATATGTATAAATTATGGATGAATTGATATAAGTGCAACAAGCCATGACACATTAGGAATGAGATCCTTGCCCCGAAGAGTTACAATCTAATTGGGAGGGACAAAATACAGATACAAGTGGGGTTGATGGGTATAAAGTGCTTAAAAGGGCTAACAATTATTTGTTCTGCTGGTGCTCAGAAAGGTATGATAACAGTCTAGATGGATGTCACCAGGCAAAGCAAGAGAGGGAGAGAGTTCTAAAGGTAGGGAGCAGCAAGAGAGAATGGTTTAAGGCGGGAGGCAGCAGTGATTGTTGGGGGTCTGTTGAGAAGATTTCCTTGCGAGGAACGGATGGCACGGCCTGGAACATAAGGGACCATGAGAGAAGATAAGCAGGGAGGTGCAGTAGATCGATGGGATTTAAAGGTTAAAAGCAGGGTATTGAATATGATTCCTTGTTTGATGGGAAGCCACCTTATGGACTGAAGTATCGGGGTTGCAGGTTCTCTTTTGGAGGAGAGCGAGATGATCCAAGCTGCCGAGTTTAAAATAGACTGGAGAGGAGAGAGATGAGAAGCCAGGGGTCAAAGAAGTAGAATGTTACAGTAGTCAAGATGGGAGATTATAAGGGCATGGATGAGCATTTTAGTAGTGGAGAGAAAGAAAAGGGCGGATCTTGGTAATATTGCGAAGAAGAAAACTACAGGTCCTAGCGACATTGTTAATTTGATGATGGAAGGAAAGAGAGATGTCAAGGATAACTACAAGGCAGCATGCAGATTCAACTGGGTTAATAACCATATTGTCAATAGAGATGAAGATGGGTGGACTAGATCCCAGTTTAGGGGGGAAAATGATTAATCCCGTTTTGGATAGATTGAGTTTAAGGCGGATGTGCGCCATCCAGGAAGAGCAGACATTTAGAGATTTGGGATTGAACTTTAGGGGTTAGCGCGGGGGTGTAAAAGTAAATTTGGGTATCATCAGCATATAGGTGATACTTAAAACTGAAAGAGCTGATTATTTCTCCCAGAGAGATAGTGTAGAGGGAGAACAGCAAGGGTCCTAAAACCAAGCCCTGAGGGACCACCACACTAAGCGGAACAGGAGAGGAAGTTTTATTAGCAAAAGAGAGAGAAAAAGATCTGTTAGAGAGATAAGAAGACAACCATGCCACAGCTTGCTTTTAGATGCCCAGAGAATATAGAATCTGCATAAGAAAAGAGTGGTCCACAGTATCAAAGGCAGCCGATAGGTCAAGGAGAATGAGAACGTTCCTCTTGCTTTGGCAGCTTGTAGGTCATTTGAGACTTTGCAGAGGGATGTTTCAGTTGAATGACCTGTTCGGAATCCTGATTGCAACGAGTCCAATAAGTTATTAGCGTGGAGGTATTTAGTAGTGCGTGTAGAGACGAGACATTCCAGGAGTTTTGATGCAAATGGTAAAAGGAAGATCGGGCAGTAGTTTGACAGACAGGTAGGGTCCAGAGAGGGTTTTTTAAGAAGAGGTTTGACACACGCATGTTTAAAGGCAGCAGGAAAAATCCCAGAGGTCAGGGAGAAATTAAAAATGCGAGAAAGAGTAGGGGGAAAGGATTTTAGTGCAGTGTCTGAGTAGGAAGGAGGGCATGAGATCAAGGGTACACATTGTAAGCGGAGAGGACAACAGGAGGTCGAAGACTTCAAAATGGGTGACAGGGGTGAAAGATTCCAGATGGTGGGGCAGGCAAAAGAAGGCAAGAGTTGTCCTGGGGGGAGGGGATTAGAGTACGGATATCATCTATTTTATTTCTAAAGTAGTCTGCAAAATCCTGAGGAGCGTTAATGGAATGAAGAGTGTCTGTAGAGGAGGGATGCAAGAGAGTGTTAAATAGCGAAAATAGATGATGTGGGTTATTTTTGTTTTTGTTTAGAATTGTGCTAAAGTAGGAGTGTTTAGTTGCTGAAAGAGACGAATTAAGACATGACAACATGAGCTTGTAATGGTTAAAGTCTACCTGACTGTGTGACTTTTTCCACAGCCGCTCAGCTGCATGAGTAAAGTGGCGTAGGAACTTGGTATCTGAATTGAGCCAAGGACGGGGGTTAGCGGGGCAAAGTTTGTGAGTTTGTAGGGGGGCAAAGGAGTCAAACAAGTAGTGGATAAGATAGAGTTATACCATGTATAGTGAATCAGGGTTAGGATCAGACATGAGGCAGCAAGGCTGAACTTAGAGAGGAGGATAGAACTGAAGGTCTGTAGCACGGGTGTTGTGAAACAAGGACAGGAGATGGAGTGTCAGAGGAGAGGGGAGAGTAGGTGGTAGAAAAAGTAATTAGATTGTGATCAGACAGTAGGAAGGAGGTACTCCTCATGGTCTCTGTAAGAGCCAGGAGATGAAAGGCGTTAGAACAGAACAGGTCATGAATAAAAGTGTGTTTGTTAGCAAGAGAGCGTGTATTAAGGAGGCCACAAGAAAAGGAAGAAGTGATGGTGGAGCCCAACAGAGATCCTTAAAGCTGCCCTCAAGGCCACTCTGGTCCCCCAACAACCATCCCTGCTACACCACAGCCACCTTGTATCCCTTTTACGACCCATTGGTGATATGACAAGAGCATAATTTGACTGCAGTCAAAGATAAAAATGCATTTTGTGTGGGTTGGCAATCAGAGAAATCTTTCATTTTTCTTATAATTTTTTTTTTCATCAAGTGAGCAGCATTGGACACAAAAATATCTCCATGTCCATAGGGGGAAAGTTTGTGAGTTGTGAGGGGGGCAAAGGTAACAGTAGTGGATAAGATAGAGTTATAGAATGTATTAGTGAATCAGGGTTAGGATCAGACATGAGGGCAGCAAGGCTAGAACTTAGAGAGGAGAATAGAAACGGAGGTCTGTAGACGGGTGTTGTAAACAAGGACAGGAGATGGAGGGTCAGAGGAGAGGGGAGGTAGGTGGTAGAAAAAGTAATTAGATTGTGATCAGAGAGTGGGAAGGAGATACTAGCGGTCTTTAGTAAAGACCATGTCCAGGGAGTGGCCATCCTTATGGGTGCTTCTGTTGTCCACTGCTGGGGGAGAAAAGAGGAAGTAGGTGGAGAAAGCGAGAGGACCAGGATTGCTTAGCATCGTCAATGTGACAATTTAAGTCACCTAGATTAATAGCTGGACAGTCGGAGGAAAGAAAGATAGAGAGACAGGTTTAAAATCTGTAAGGTAAGTGTGTGGGCTGAGGCAAATGGGGTCTGTATATGACTGCTACTCGTAGACATAATTGGTGGAAAAGTTGGACAGCATGGACTTTAAATGAGGAAAAAGCCATAGAGGGCAGAAAAGAAACAAGTTTAAAGTGGCAGATAGGGGAAAAGAGAAGACCTACCCCTCCACCCTATCCTGAGGAACAAGGCGAATGAGAGAAAATAGACCATCATGCGTAATCAAAGCTTCTACGCAGTATCATGGTCTCGTAAGAGCCAGGAGATGAAAGGCATTAGAACAGAACAGGTAACACTCAATACCAATATGAGTTGAGAAACATATGCCATAACCCAACTTAATTTTCCAAAATTTACAAGAAGTGGGAATACTGGTATACCGACAATAGATCTCTATATCAATAAAGATTAAGATGCTTTGGCTCAAATATGCTAAAATCTGATAACCAAGCAAGAATGAAATACTCAAAACGGCCGCTGGGGAGACACACGCTGAAATTTATTTTACACTGCTACCCACTCCCACAGTATATTATATTATTGATATGTTATAATGTGATATTTTATTTGATTTGATTTATTTGACTCTATTTGATTGAATGAATTGTATTATAAAAACTCTTCAATAAAAACTGATTGATTAAAAAAAAAGAACAGAACAGGTCATGAATAAAGTGTGTTTGTTAGCAAGAGAGCGTGTATTAAGGAGGCCACAAGAAAAAGAGAAGAGTGAAGGTGAGGCCCAACAGAGATCTTAAAAACGTGCCCTCAAGGCCACTCTGGCTCCCCCAACAACCATCCCTGCTACCCCACAGCACCCTTTGCTATTCCCTTTTACGACCCATTAGTGATATGACAAGAGCCATACTTTTGACTGCATTCAAATGATAAAAAATGCATTTGTGTGTTGGGTTGGCAATAGACATAATTTTTATTTTTCTTATAATTTTTTTTTTCATCAGATGAGCTGCATTGGACACAAAAAATCTCCATGTCCATAGGCGGCAAAGTTTGTGAGTTTGTAGGGGGGCAAAGGAGTCAACAGTAGTGGATAAGATAGAGTTATACGAATGTATTAGTGAATCAGGGTTAGGATCAGACATGAGGGCAGCAAGGCTAGAACTTAGAGAGGAGAATAGAACCGGAAGGTCTGTAGCACGGGTGTTGTAAACAAGGACAGGAGATGGAGTGTCAGAGGAGAGGGGAGAGTAGGTGGTAGAAAAAGTAATTAGATTGTGATCAGAGAGTGGGAAGGAGATACTAGCGGTCTTTAGTAAAGACCATGTCCAGGGAGTGACCATCCTTATGGGTGCTTCTGTTGGTCCACTGCTGGAGGGAGAAAGAGGAAGTTAGGTGGAGAAAGCGAGAGGACCAGGATTGCTTAGCATCGTCAATGTGACAATTTAAGTCACCTAGAATTATAGCTGGACAGTCGGAGGAAAGAAAGATAGAGAGACAGGTTTAAAATCTGTAAGGTAAGTGTCTGGGGCTGAGGCAGAATGGGGTCTGTATATGACTGCTACTCGTAGACATAATTGGTGGAAAAGTTGGACAGCATGGACTTTAAATGAGGAAAAAGCCATAGAGGGCAGAAAAGAAACAAGTTTAAAGTGGCAGATAGGGGAAAAGAGAAGACCTACCCCTCCACCCTATCCTGAGGAACAAGGCGAATGAGAGAAAATAGACCATCATGCGTAATCAAAGCTTCTACTGCAGTATCATGGTCTCAGTAAGAGCCAGGAGATGAAAGGCATTAGAACAGAACAGGTCATGAATAAAAGTGTGTTTGTTAGCAAGAGAGCGTGTATTAAGGAGGCCACAAGAAAAAGGAAGAAGTGAAGGTGGAGCCCAACAGAGATCCTTAAAACGCTGCCCTCAAGGCCACTCTGGCTCCCCCAACAACCATCCCTGCTACCCCACAGCCACCCTTGCTATCCCTTTTACGACCCATTAGTGATATGACAAGAGCATACTTTTGACTGCATTCAACTGATAAAAATGCATTTTGTGTTGGGTTGGCAATCAGACATAATTTTTCATTTTTCTTATAATTTTTTTTTTTCATCAAGATGAGCTGCATTGGACACAAAAATATCTCCATGTCCATAGGCGGCAAAGTTTGTGAGTTTGTAGGGGGGCAAAGGAGTCAACAGTAGTGGATAAGATAGAGTTATACGAATGTATTAGTGAATCAGGGTTAGGATCAGACATGAGGGCAGCAAGGCTAGAACTTATAATCTATTATCTTATTATAGCACCCTGGCCTGTTTGCTTTACTTACTTTTATAAGAAATCTAAATATAATAAATTGTACTTTTATTAAAGGCGATTTTTAAAATATCTTATTTGATTAATATTATCTTCGTTATATCCACTCCATTTTAGAGTGAGCTATTATCAGTATAACACTCCGTGCTGTGAAAGGTTGTCCGTCACACTTTGAATCACCTCTCTCCATGGTTAACGTTTTCTAATCGATTTCACATGATTGAACCCACATGAAGTGAGTGCTTAATTCTATTTCATTGGAATAGTGTGGGTCTTGGAAGGACTCTCGTCAAAATTTTGGAGGGCCTTGTCAGTTTGAAAAGAACATGACCTTTAAATTGTATCAGTATGTTTGCTGGTGCATAAGGCAAAGGAAAAAAAAAGGTTCTTAGTGAAGAAAAGAAATAGAAAAGTATTTTATTTCACCTGCTAGCTCAAGTTTTTAATTTATGAAAATAATAATTATTAGCTAATTAGATTTTAAAAGTCAAAAATTTTTCGGTAAGTTCTGTAGACCGGCAAGCATATTGCAGTTAATAATGCAAGATTTTTGAAAGGAAAAAACAATTGTAAATGCATTATGTTTGATAGCAATGCACATAGGATTCAGGCATCTACTGAACAACATGCATAAAGTCATATTGCCGTCATTAGCAATAACTATATAATTGGTGTCTTGGGCATTGTTACCCAGAAGCAGCTACAAACATTTGCCTCTCTCATCTCTATGATGAGTTTCTACAGGGATTTCTAGTAATGTCTTTTTAAGTCCACGTTCCTTCTACTTCGCATCTCTTAAGACTAATTAAAGTTTGTAGTGCAAAGTAGGCCTCAAAGACATCTCCAATGTGTTTAATACAATAATCACAAATAAACAATTATTTCTCTGTATGATAGTAAAATAAAAAAGTAAAAGCCTCAGGAATTGGATATTCAAGCAATTACAATGGTGGGTGGGGGGAATTTAATGATGATTTTTAAGCCATAATTTAGTTATGTAACTGGACAGTCACCATGGAAACTCACTGACCAGTAAGGAAAACAAATGTTTTTCAGGTGATTTTAATTGCTAGCATTTTATGACAGATCATGAATGCCTGCCACTAACAAGTTCTATACATATAAAGGGAATGACATTATCTCTGTTTTCTAGTAGGAAGCTGTTATTTGTTGTCTGTAGCCCACAGATTAGATAGTTCTGTTCACTAATGGGTGCGCTGCAGAAGGTGACACAGTAATAATGTTAAGGCATGTATGCAGATAAGCAATATCATTTTATCATTTTCTTTTTTAAAAAAAAAATGATGTGTTTATTCATCACAGCTATAACAATTGCAAATCCTTGACTGAAAAAATATTTGGAAATATTAGATAAGTGCTATGGTCCAATATTTCAACAAATTTCCTTATACACAAAGGTGGCATGATAAGCAGCACCTGAGCCCTTTCACTGTTTTTTACTACAGTATTTATGAAAGATTACGCTAATTACAAGAGATCACTGAACTCACTTGCAGATTTGTGGATTTTTAAATAAACCAGACAATTCGAAAGCGGAATCATTAAAGTCATGAAGGATAAATAGCAATGGTAACTTACTGTACATGGCTCAGGGACATAGGAAATGGTCTGGTGAACATGCATCAATGCCCAAAACACCGTCCGTACCGGAAACTCCACATGCTTCCTATTTTGTCATTCTGCGTAGTATTTAAATTTCTAAAAATTTTGAACATTTTCGATTTTTGTAAATTCAAAATTTTGAGAATAATATATATAGATTTTTTAATTTTTTGTCAAATATTTTGAAAAATTGAGAAAAAAAGTCCAATATATGTTAGCCCACCTCCATTCCTTTTATTATTCTCCTTCTTGCTGCTGTGGATATTGCTCCCAACCCTGGACCCTGCAACATTTCAATCTGATCTGCCGTCATCCTTGCCTTTCTACCACCCCCCCCACTTATTCCTTTTTGAGTCTTTGCTCTAATCTTTCTAAGATTATAACTTCCCTACTCTTTCACCTTCACTCTTCTTTTTCTTGTGGCCTCCTTAATACACTCTCTTGCTACACACACACTTTTATTTTGACCTGTTCTGTTCAACGCCTTCATCTCCTGGCTCTACAGAGACCATGATACTGCGTAAACTTTGATTACGCATGTGTGGTCTATTTTTCCTCATTGCCTTGTTCCTCAGGATAGGGTGAGGGTAGGTCTTCTCTTTTCCCCTATCTGCCACTTTAAACTTTTTTCTTTTCTGCCCTCTATGGCTTTTTCCTCATTTAAAGTCCATGCTGTCCACTTTTCCACCAATTATGTCTACGAGTAGCAGTCATATAGACCCCATTCTGCCTCAGCCCCAGACACTTACCTACAGATTTTAAACCTGTCTCTCTATCTTTCTTTCCTCCGACTGTCCAGCTATAATTCTAGGTGACTTAATTGTCACATGACGATGCTAAGCAATCCTGGTCCTCTCGCTTTCTCCACCTACTTCCTCTTTCTCCCTCCAGCAGTGCGCAACAGAAAGCACCCATAAGGATGGTCACCTCCCTGGACTTGGTCTTTACTAAAGACGCTAGTATCTCCTTCCCACTCCTGATCACAATCTAATTACTTTTTCTACCACCTACTCTCCCTCCTCTCTCCTCTCTGACACTCCATCTCTTGTCCTTGTTACAACACCCGTGCTACAGACCTTCCGTTTCTATTCTCCTCTCTAAGTTCTAGCCTTGCTGCCCTCAGTCTGATCCTAACCCTGATTCACTATACATTCTTAACTCTATCTTATCAACTACTGTTGACTCCTTTGCCCCCCACAAACTCACAAACTTTGCCGCCTATGGACATGGAGATATTTTTGTGTCCAATGCAGCTCACTTTATGAAAAAAAAATTATAAGAAAATGAAAAAATGTCTGATTGCACCAAAACACAAAGGCATTTTTATCAGTTGAATGCAGTCAAAAGTATGCTCTTGTCATATCACTAATGGGTCTTAAAAGGGATAGCAAGGGTGGCTGTGGGGTAGCAGGGATGGTTGTTGGGGGAGCCAGAGTGGCCTTGAGGGCAGCGTTTTAAGGATCTCTGTTGGCTCCACCTCATTCTTCTTCCTTTTTCTTGTGGCCTCCTTAATACACGCTCCTTGCAAATTAGCACCCCTTAGTATTGTCTGACATCTCACCATATGACATTAGAAAGTGCTGCCTTGAAACAAGGCATTACCAGAGGTCATCACAGCTGACATTTACATATTGGAAGGGGGCAAAGATAAAGAAATCCATGCCGCTAACTATTTTTTATATGCGTGGGCTGATACTTAAACATAATGCAAACATACCTTATCAGTTCTTGTGTGGATGTTGCTGTTCCATATACTTTCGTAAGGTTCCTTTGAATTTTAAAATAATTTAAAATTGTTACATATGAAGCTATCATTGTGTACTTGTAATACTCCGCCCTTCTTTGCCCAGTTATTTCACTGCTATTCCAAATAAAACCTGATTCATTCAGTCATTAATCAGATTCTTATCTTAATTATAATCTGCAATGTTTTAAAAGGGATTTATGAAGACAAACCCATTATCCTTCACAAATGCAAATCCTACGACCAAATACTTCTCTCTTGCAAGAATCTTTAAATTTTATTTTATTTATTACTTTACTTTCAATAGAACTTGCCATTCCTTTTCCTCTGGGTGGCAATAAAGAAGCGATCATGGATCCCTTTTTCAGGTGACCTTTTTGCTTTCTTAACATTCACAGCTGTTTTTCTCCTCTGTGGGATTTGTTCATTTTTTAAAACTGAATTTAAATATTCGCATTTCCACAGTACAGCAGGGTAGCACCCGTCCTTGTAAATCATTAATAGCCATATAATATGTAGTATTTACTTAACAGGATTCCTGATTTGGGAACTTTGGGGAAATTTAACATTACACAATAAATGCCATGGTTAAAATTTCATTCTATAATTTATCCAGAACCAACACATCTGTAACCTGTCCCATTCAAGAAAAGGGTTAAACAACAATTTTTTTTGTTTCTATTAAAAAAAAGTCGCATTTTATTATAGCAATGATAAAATGTTTAAAGGTCAAAACAGTCAAAATTCTTTTCTCATTGGTAAAGTGAACAGAGAATTGAACAATGTTCTTCGGTATAGAAAAAGTTCGAGAATGCTGAAGAACGCTTTAGTTTTAAATTGAGTCCAGTCACACAATCCCCCCAGTGTGGAAAGGGTGGATATATTAGCAAACTGCCAAACACACTTCAAATGAACTACAACCCAGAGGACAAAGCTCATTAAT